>ML218180.1:0-34521 GCA_004785975.1 Popillia japonica
CTTTTTGGAAAGCAGTACGTAAGAAGCTTCCTGAACTGCGAAAAAATGACTCGAAACCCCGTTCTGTCGAAAAATGTTCCAATTGAAATTTATAGTATCTAAGGTAAAAGTAAACCGGTTTCCGATAAAGGTCTCTTAAGACTGTAAATATTATATCTAAGATTTTTTATGCATTAAATTAATTTTCAAGGCATGATGATCCGATAGAATTTCCGCTACCTTGGTAGTTAAAAGTGTATTATTAATATATGAAAAACAATATGATCAATGCAAGTAGCAGTATGCTGGGGCATTCTCGTCATTTTTTTTTAGTTGTGTAAGTTAACTAAGCAAGTCTGTTAAATTCAAGCAATCCACATTTTCCATCAAAAATTACATTAAAATCTAAAAATATTATACTTGTATTAAATTTACTTATAGAAGATAGTAAATCCTCTAACTTTATTAAAAAGTATCAAAATTGCCAAACAGATTACAAATTTTTATATTTCCTACAATCCAGTAAGGCAAAACAATCTGGTCTCACAGATGGCGACGTAAAATGATGAAATGATCAGATTAAACAAAATGCTAGTCCTTAAGAACTGGTACGAATTACGCATAATTTGAAACCTGTATGAAATTAAGTCATTTCAAGAAAGATTATAGAAATATAGAAAATTAATATATTGTGATACTATTTCTATCCATTCTATCCACTTTTAAACATTTGTAAATGAACACATAAAGTTATATATCCTATATATTTAGGATTACGAAGCAGTGTTCAGGAATAAAACAATTTCTCTTGTCTCAGGAGATCATATTACGTCTCTTACATATATGAATTACGATGTAGGATTTCGCCAAAGAAGCAAACAGAAAACACACGTTTACTCGGCATTTCGCAATACTAACACACTACGTGCGGCTATAATATTTTTTAAGAAATATCTACGGTGAGAGGAAAAATAAAAACCTATTCACCTGTCCGCCTATTTCCGCAGGTGTTCCGACCACAAGAGACGTCAGAAATAATTTATAGCCTAAATGATTGCGCCCCTATATCCCGAAAAAAACGCAGCCAGCTGTCTCGGGATTTCAGATATTTCTCTATTTCTCGTTTGTTGTTCCCCGGTTGACGGACGAGTTAAATCATCGAGGAATTATACCGGTTCGATCAAAGAATGTATTCTGGTTGGCTGGCTGGTTAGCTGAACGGACACGGATAGACACCATAAGAGATTTCATGGTAATAACTTTGAAATAAATGGTTAGAAATGAATATGTCATTGAGGTTAGTGTTATAATTAATTGGATGGATAGACAGGAATGAGTGAGGGATAAAAGCTTAAGAGTAAGTGTTCCACAATTTTATGAAAATTATTTATAAGGTCAATTACGTATAGTGAAAAGGTCAGAGGTGTGTAATTAACTGCAACCGTATAAACAACTACTAACAGGGCGTATTTTGCGTTACCTCTTTTCCAAATTATTCTTTAGAAAGTGCATTTATGTTAGGTATATGAAATGACATTCTAACCTTTCTTAAATGAAATATACATTAATGTAGGAACCGACAGTTTATTAGATTAATGTACGCTTCAATGTTGCTCACAAAACATATGCCGTAGATACCAATTAAAAAAACATAGAACGTCCGTTTATGAATAAATTAATTACTAGCTATTAATTATAGCCTATGAAAGTGTAAAGAGAAAATAACAAGATGCAGGAGATTTATATCAGTAGATGCTATCTCCACGTGCTTCTGCAGTTTCTATATATGAAACTACTATCAAGGAGGCGTCAGCACTTTAAAAATACCAGGCTTCAATAAAAGGAACAAAACTACGCAAGGGAAATGTAAGAATGTATACATTTAACGTGAGTTGTAGTTTGCGTCCATACATCTCGATGCAAAAGTTATGAAATAGCATATCTATGAAAAATTAAATTCAGAAACCATTAGCATTAAAAGTTCGTTTATAATTAGGCTTTCAAAAATAGTAGTAAATTCTTCCAAATATTTAAGTCGGGTGCTTAAATTTGAATGATTCTACTTCTATATTCTAACAGATAAGCATACTTTTTCATGCACATAACGCTATAGCAAACGAGTGTGAGCGAGGAAATATTTACTGAGTTAGAAAGCTCCACTAACGTCATCAACTCCATGAGTGTGCTATTTATTTAATTTAGTGAAGGATGTTCATTCCGATAAACGTTTTCTGCCAGTATTTAACGAACTTGTACATATTATTGCAAATTTTCATTAATGAAACAGAAGAATTATCACTGAAACGACAATTTCAACAAGAAAATGCTGAAACACGTCAAATTTGTTTTGTACGGGGCCCCATATACCTTATAAATGCAAGTTTATAACTTCATGCCCTTTACAAGTAAAGGGGCAGGGCTACTCCCTTCTTTGGCATCATAAGGAACTGATTTCGAGGGATACTTCATTTGAAAAATAATTAAATCCTTTTTACAACAACACTATACTCACTGCCTTTCATTCTAACCGTGGACAAAAACGTGACCAAAACTGTTTATTTAACATTTAATTATTTTTGTGGAAAGATGTAGAAATAAATTAAAAAGTTTATTGCATTTTGCGCTTATTTACAAAACGTTAATTGCGCTAAATGTTCGAATTGACCACCACCAACTTTCATACAATGGAACAAGTTCTGTCGAAAACGTTGCCGCACACTCTGTAACATTTATGTAATGATTTGGCGGTATTCGTTAGTAATATCTTGTCGCAATTCGTTTAGACTAGTTAGTCGAGTTCTATTTTAGGTGGTCCCACAAAAAGAACTCAACAAATCGGGCGATATTTCTGGCCATTCAATAAGGCTTCTTTTTCCAACCAATTGCCCAGGTAACTTTTCACTTAAATTCTGTCGAGAAAGTTGTGTGTAGTGAGTAAGAGCTCCATTCTATTGAACAAAGTCGTCTACACTCTACCGACGATCGTTAGTAAACAACGCATGTATGTTGTTTTCTAATATTTCTAAGTATGCTACGTTTCTCCAGTCAAATTATCACCCAAGTAGAATGGTCCAACAATTTTATCACTAAGAATTCCATCTCACACGTTTAATTTTTATGGGCAGTAGGTATTCTGTACGCGAAATATATGCGCATTGAATTCTGACCAATAGCGGTTATTATCAGACTAACTAGACTATTTAAATAAAACGAGTATTGGTCGGAAAAGCAAATATTAAGAAGTAGATTTGGATTATTCATTGCACGGTTACTTACCACTTCACAAAACTCTAAACGGCGATTACAGTCGTCTTCATCAAGTTCTTGAACTAATTTGAATTTTGTAGGGATGGAACTTGTATATATTTGTCAAAATTCGCTAAGCGCTGGTACGATTCATACCTGATACAGCAACTAATCTTCTTGTATTTATTGTAGGATCTATAGCAATTTGGCCCAAAACGGCCACTTCTACTGCACCTGTTCTTACTACCGGGTTTTCATCATTTTTCTTTTTATTTGCTAGAGATTCTTTCAACTCTCTAACTTACATATTTCTGTATTTTTCTGCAAAAAAGATTTAACTGTTAAATAAATGTTTTTCGTTAAGTCCTTGTCCAGGGTTTTTATTGCTTCAAAGCTTAATAACTTAAAAACAATTTAAACAAACTAAACAACGGACGGGACCAACCGCCAGGTAGCACTTCACGTATACATTTGCTAAACGGAACGAATAGTGGAGTGTTGGTTGGCTTGTACTTAATATTTTCGCTAGGCTGATTATAACCATTAATCTCTTGACAACTTTTATTGTCAATCATTTCTACCAATCTAAGAGAAGTTTCATGTAATAAATCTCATTAAATGTATGGATAGCCTATTGTCAAGCAAATTTAATTTGTTCGTGACAAAGAAAATGTCTACGTGTTGTGCACGCAACCAAGAATACCATAAATATTTATAGTAAATATTCCATTTTTATCAGTAGCAATGACATGTTTATTCCAGACAGGTAGTGCAACAATCACCACAATGTAGTAATGAATGTAACGCGTATGTGTTCAGGGCGCACCTTCCATTGATATCCGTTCAAGATTTTTATCCGGATGCTACTTCGATTACACATTTAAAACTGCATATGCAGGTATGCATCATCACACTTACGCATATAAATACATCTACTTAAGTAGACGAGTAAATAGTTGAAGAGGAGCGAGTTTATTTTAAAACGAAAATTCAATTACCAGTCTGGACAAATAAGAAGTGTAATCTTAATTGTGTTCGGGCCCTCCGTTCACGAGATAAGATATATTGCTTCTGGTAACTGGTTATTTTTAAAAAATAATTAGTTTCGGAAGCTTAAACTGCACACTTGGCTAACATAACGTTCTCGTGGACTTCGCTTGTGAAATGGTTTACACGGAAAGTTAATGAAATTGCATGGGTGGAGTATGTAAGCAATTTTTAACAGTGTCATTTTTTTATGCAATTGTTCTCCTACTGTATTATATTGAGTAATATTAATTTCACAAACTCCATTTTTTATCATTAAAGGTACTGTTAAGCATTACTAAAAGGTACATATATCTTTAGACGCGAACTTTATCCTTCGATTTTAATTATATCATCACTAATAACAAACTGGACTGGATATACCAACACGGTTACGTTTTTAAATATTTGTATATATAATACGTTTGCACATATTTTATTATAGATTAAGCGTATTAATATTAACTGTTGCCGTGAAATATTACAAGGCAATGTCGATTGTTTTGCCAATATGCAGATTTTTTTCTTTCCCATTTTGGGTTCCACCGACCTACCGTTTCTTTGGCATACCCTAAAGCTAGTATTACCTATAGATTCAAATCTCCCACTTCTGCTATGTGTGACAACCTTAATTGATATATTTCAACTTTGGGATTCAGGTCGCGTTTTAAGTATGATATGTGTATTCACAAACATATAAGTCGAATCTACACCTAAAACAAAACCAGGCTCAATATGTGACGCTCCTGTTTTTCTTTTGTAATTGGAATTTTATACCTGCTACATCTTCGTACACCATTCATTAATAAAGTTGTCAGTAATTTCCTAAGAAGAGCACTTTAAATACTCAAATCTAACAAGAGGAACACCAGGGTTGTCCGACACAAATTTTAATGAATCTTATCTGTTATAGAGGAATCTTCCATTACTACCCAGGTACGATCTTTTATCCTAACGCGCCCTTGGTTCTGAGAAAATCAACGTTGTTTAACGTGTTGAACAAACGTACTAAGTTCATTCTTTTCTATCGATATTGTTAGTTTCTCAACAAGCGAGCCTTTGTAGCCCAGTGGATAACAACTACGCCTGCCACGCTGGTGGCTCGCGTTCGGTTCCTGCTAGTACATGTTTTTTAATCTTATTGTGCGCAATATTAACAGTTACATTTTATGCAGATTATTCATAAATGATTTTTCTTCGTCATTACTAAATAAATTGTAAGGAAATCTGCATGCGGAATTTATTTCTTTATTTTTTTTTACTTGTGGCGGTGCCTTGGAGAAATATATTTGACATTCGTGACATTAATAGCAAGCTAGAGTTTCTCAACGAAACTATTATCCTTTTGTTTGATATTGTAGCCCCAAGTAAATATGTTAAGATTACCAGGCCTTCTTCTCCGTGGTTGACGGATAATATTAAATACCTGATGCGTATACGTGATACTGCGACTAAATTTAAGAAATCAAAGAAACGTGAAGATTGGGATTACTATAAACAATTACGTAATTATACAACTTCGGCTGTTAGGCGTGAGAGGAGGGCATATCTCCAGCATCTTGTTGCTTGTCACGGGGCGAATGGGATCTGGAGAAATAATATTTTTTCTTTCAAAGACAAATTATGCTCTTTACCGGAACATTTAGCGAATATAGAACAATTAAACAAGTACTTCCTTTCTAGTATTCCTGCTAACTTAATTAATACAACTGGCCTCCGTAATTTTTATAACTCAAATATTCATATAAACGTATCTAATTTCTTGGAGTTTCGCTCTGTCTCGGTGGATCTCATTAATAACCTAATTTCTAAAATAAACTCGGCTTCTTACGGTAGCGATAACATTAACGCTGTAATGATAAAATTTTGCATTCCTGAAATATCTGATGTTCTTTGCCATATTATTAATTTTTGTATCAATGAATCTGTTTTCCCTATTCAGTGGAAGCATGCTTTAATAACACCTATTCCAAAAAAGAAATCTCCCACTGAGTTTAAGGACATTAGACCGATTAGTATATTACCAGCACTATCAAAAATTTTTGAAAAGATAATTGCAACCCAGTTGCGTGAACATCAATAATCTGCTACCACAATTTCAATCTGGTTTTAGGCCAGGATATAATTGTGAAACCGCGTTACTGAAAATTACAGATGATATTGTGCGTGCAAATTACATGGGTAAGGTGACTATACTAGTGCGCTTGATTTTTCCAGGGCATTCGACACAATTGATCACTCAATCATGGTGTCTATTATGCATTACATTGGATTAACTAAAAAAGCGTGCTTATTAGTAAAAAATTATCTATCTCTCCGTACACAGTCTGTGAGACTGTCCGGTGATACGTCTTCGCCCTTGGCTGTTGGGAGTGGGGTGCCGCAAGGTTCCATTTTGGGCCCTCTCCTGTTTTCAGTTTATATATCAAGATTTTGTAATTTTTTGAAGTACTGTTCTGTCCATTTCTATGCTGACGATGCTCAGATGTATATCTCCTGTTATCCGTCAGATATTGCCAGAGTATGTGCAGAAATAAACGAAGATCTTAGTTCTCTGTCGCAGTAGGCAAAAGAGCATTCTTTGTTTCTTAACCCCGATAAATCTGTAGTCATTGTGTTTGGCAAGAAAAATGATCGTAGCAGAGTGCTAAACAACATCAAAATTCAAATAGATGGTAGTATGCTGCCATTATCGGAAAGTATTAAAAATTTAGGAGTTACGCTACACTGGTCCTTGAAATTTAAGCAACACGTTTCAAATATAATAAAGCATTGTTACTCTAGCATGAGAATTATTTATTCTAATCGTTATTTATTTGACAAAAAAACTAAAATTATGCTGTGCAATTCCTTAATATTGAGTACATTTAACTATTGCTGTTCCGTGTATGGGCCGTTTTTGAATCTAGTGGACAGAAATAGAATTCAAAGAGTACAAAATTCATGTTTGAGGCTTATCTTCGGGATAAGGAAATATCAACACATTTCCTTTACGTTGGCCGAGATCCGTTGGCTAAACGTGGAGAACCGAAGGAGGTTACATTCCTTTTCTTTATTTTATAAAATCTTAACATACAAGAGGCCGGATTACTTGCATGAAAAACTTTCTTTCAGAACTGATGTTCATAACCTGAACTTGAGGTTCAGAGGTCTATTAACACCGCCACTCCATTCTTCACAACATTTTAAGAAATGCTTTACCTATACCATTACACAAGCGTATAATCAATGTTACAATGAATATCAGTCTGGTAATATCAGGATTTTTAAGGCTACTATTTTTCTTAAGTTATTTGGGCAGCAGTGTACCGGCGGATGCAGTCGGCCTTAGCTTCTTCCTTCTTTTCTTCCTCTCTCTTTTTTTTTGTATTAGCCATTGTTAAATATTTTTGTATGTTTCTGGTTTATCTTGTTTTGTTTCTGATATCTGGTACTGTGTACTGGTTGGTTGGAAGAGCAGTCATGGTGCGTTTTGCTGGCGCTCCATGGCTGAAACCCGCCATTTTTCAATTTTTTTATATTGTTCTTATTTTTGTTTTATGTATGTAATCTACATATATTATGTATTTGTATTAATTGAAAATAAAGGCATTATTATTATTATTATTTGGATTACAAATAAAAAACGGACACTAGGCAAGAAAGAAACTGCAGATAAGAAATCGACTGCAGGACAAGCAAGTGCACTCGAATTTTTAAACTTTAAAATACACATCATAGTGCAGATTTGCTTCCAATTTATTTAATAATTTGTATGAAATATAATTGTTAATATTGTGCACAATAAGATTGAAAAAAAAAAATGCACTGGCAGGAATCGAATGCGAACCACCAGCGTGGCAAGCGTAGTTGTTATCCACTGGACTACAAAGGCTTGCTTGTTGATATAAAGGAATGAACTTAGCGTGTTCATTCAGCAAGATTCCAAGATTTTTATTCCTTTCTACGATTCCGCATAATTTGACATATTACCATGAACAGTAAAGCGAATGTGTACGTCACCAGAGAGAAAACATCTCACGCTAATGCATGTCATTTTCGAACTTTTCAATTATATTTTGACACTAATTTTTCCGCCACCATTTGATATGTTTTCGCTTCACAGAATTGGCTATGCTTCAACCATTGGGTCGAAAAAATTATTTTGGGAAAAACTTAAAATATCTAAGATACAAACAATGTTATTTACAACGTATCGTAGCTTTACGCTCAACTTAGAAAGCGAAGTTTGTCATTCTTATATATGCACATAAATTCATTCACGAAGTTTTCTAAGCTAACCTGAAATTATTTTAAGTACGAACGTGAGAGGATTCAAAGTTGCCTGATGTAAAGGTAAGGAGCTATCCTTTCTAGCAGCTTCACTGGTCTAGTCGTTATTTTAATTGATTGCAATTAAACATGAAAAATGTACTCTTTCTAGCTAATTATTTGCAATTAATTTGCCACATATGTGGCTTTACCACTAAAATTGTGTTACCTTTGAGACAATAAATGATAATTACTACGAACGTATGTGTTAAGATACCATCTACGTACGTGCACTGCCTACGTAGTATGTATCGGGCAACCTGTAATTTATTTTCACAATTTCACCTGCTTTACAATTACCATAATTCTGCGATACTTAGTAATGATCCGTTATGCGTAATAGTCTTTTATTCGCAACAAATGATTCACTAGTTAGTTTGTTTTTCAATTAAAGGAATAATATTTTGCGACATGTAAATCATGCAACAACTGTTCTATCCGAAATATATAACAAACGCCATAAATAATCACGAAACCCTTCACTGCAAGATAAAACAAACTAATATGATATCTTATTCTATATTTTATATCCCAGAGTGCAATTCATTTTATTATCAAAATTCGGAGGGAAGATAAATTGTTACTAAAGGCCTCTAGGTATTCAGTCTTTTTCTTCTTCTTTTTTCTTTCTCGGTTCAATTTAATGGTGAAAGCATGATTCACGCAAGCCGTCTCGTACAAACTAATTTACTTCTGCACGTGCAGATGGAAATACAAATTGAGTTTAAGGGTGGGTTTGGCACACCTATTTCTAGGTAAATTTAATGCGATTAGGATCAGACACAGTCTTTACTATTTACCTTGTATAGTAGTAGCTACAATTGAAATAGCTCTTACAAGGGGTGTACATACTGTACACGCAGAATACATACATATGAATAATGTTAATTTGGTTTATGTTATGATTAGGTTTATATATTAGTTTATTGATTGAACAGTACCGATGGACTCCCTGAACAAACTGCTTTTTAATGTTAGATATTTAGAAAATAGTCTACCATCGACTTTTGTTGAAATCTGCACATACAAATTTTACGGTCATTAAGGTGGGTGTAGAATAATCAGCCATCTAGTCAAGTAAAACAAAACCGAAATCGTGTTAACAGTGTACACACCTAAACAGTTCTCGAAAATGAGTTATTCGATTTAAATATGGAGTAAATGAACGAATTCTAGGTAATTATGTTTCGAAATTTAACGTCTAAATTATTAATCCTTAATTAACGGGGAATTAATGAGCTGGCCGGATTATCCACAAATTCTCAATAATGTCTTAATTGAGTATTAAGTTTATGAGTAATCGTTTGTAGAGAGAAGAAGCATGCGACAGTTAATCTGTCTAGAATCAGCAACTGCCATGCCGGTGTGCAACTGGAGCATTAAGAGCACTCCAGAAGCTGTTATGGGAACCATGTTCAAACAATCTCCCCTTAATATTTTCATCATGGGAAAGGCAAGTTTGGTATCGTACAGATTGAGAAATATTAAAAATTGGAGAACCCCCCATGGATCGAGGCACAACAGCATAAAAGCAGTAGTCATAAACCAGTCTTTGATATGAGCAGTAATATAGCAACCAATAGGATCTCCTATGACAAATCCTACAAAGTTTTCTTGAATTGGAATGAGTGTCAAAATAGCAAAAGGAGAAAAGCCAGCATGCAAAACTGACAGACACAGGTGGCTCAAAAGCAGGTACGAATTACGGTGTTGGTGTCTATGAGAAAAACCAGGGTTACAAGCGATCCACTTGGGAGATACACCACGGTATTTCAAATAGAAATACCGCGGTATTTCTACTAAAATAAATATACAAACCTGTCCATTGGAGAGTCTACGTTCTCAACAGCGAGAGAAAACGATCGTAGCACGCAACAAAATTGCAGACCAGCTAGCGAAAGAAGGATCCCAAAATGAAATTTCCTGGACCGTAGGCAAGTCCAAGTTTTCAATTTTAGTTATCAAAGTTTAAATCGATGGTTTGGATATCTTACGCAACATTCCGACTACTCTTGTTCACGTAAGTGTGGTTTAGTGAAAACAACTTTATACAGAATTTATATTACATTTTAACATGGACCGATAATACAGTTGTTCCGGGTACATGCGTTTGATAAACTGACAAAGATGAGAAAATATAATAAGAATCGTCATTTGAAGAGCCTAGTTCAGTATAATTTCTATAATAATACCAATAAAACCTAATAAATTGGAATAAAATCCCTATTCTATTACAGAAGGGTCGTTCAAGTCACAAGTCCTCAACCTTGAACTGTGATTTATCAATTTATTGGAATTACCGAGTTCCAATACAATATTTTTATCAAATTTTCATTCTAAATTTACACGCTTTGATCTCTTGTAGCGCTAGATTCATCTAGATGCCGAAACCTTAATTAGACTAGTGCCTCGCAACTGAAAGCAGCAACAGAAATAATAGATAATATTGACATATCGTTCGTTCTGGTAAATAAACACATTATGCACAAGCTCTTACAACTTTAAGGTATTTGATAGTTGTGTGTTATTTTACTTTTCTTGCTTTGGCTTCATAAATTAAAGCAAAATGATACCGTTGTTACTGACAAAAAAATTATCACATATGAAAAGTAAAAATACGAGCAAGGCAGTTTGTCAAGTTGTATTGGTCGAAACAAAATAAAATTGAGTAAAAATTCTGTGCTCCTCTTCTCTCCCCTCCAACTGCGAGTATGGAAGTTTTTTTTTTTCAGGCAATGTACGATTCACAGCCCCACGCTGCTCCTGAATAGTAATGCATCTGCAAATTTTATTGCTACCAATTCTCTTTTTATATAGGAGCTATAACGTTCCATTGTTTTACAGCGATAATTTCACATGGCATTAAAAATCCATTCGGCAGAAATAAAATAAAAAGTCGTCAACCTTACTTAGCTGGTGGTGTAGAAACGTGCAAGTTGGTGCACTCTAGACCAGCTGTATATGCGAATAGTGTACAAAACATTACCTTTTGTATTTAGCTCCAACCGGGTGTAATAACACGTCAAGTATAGTATACTAGCTCAATTTTCAACAGAGAAATAGAACCGTTGTGCCAGATTAATTGGCAACCATTGTCTGACACTTCCGATTACTGGGACGGAATTGTTTTCGAATAACATACAAAAACGTTTTATGAATTATTATAGAGAATGAGACCGAATCACGGACGTGGGGGAAGTGAATAAAAAACGCGCATATTCGAAGCAAAGCCGCAGGACACCGTCCACGTTTTTAGTGTATACCACCCTACCTATCCACGTGCATGTTGCTGTTTTCGGATGTCGATCGATATTAATTTGTAATGAAATGGTTCAGGGAATTATTGCCAGGATTGGTTGGTTCATTCATTGTTGTCGATTATGGACGACAAAAGTCTCTCTACTCGAACCGTTATATACCGCTATGCGTGCTTGTATTGAATTATACACGTTTTAATATGACAGAAACGCGAATTTCGATTGCGTATATGCACTATAACGTTACGTACTATATTGTGTGCAATAAAATATTATATTGTTTGCGGGGGAAAATTCGGTTGAACTCTTTTATTAGATCCAATTGTGATTTGCTAGAGTTGTATTTATTCATTATGTAATTTGCCGGTGCCGTATTATACGAATAATAATTTAGTGAATAAACCCAGATGACCGTTATTTCGTAGAAGTTCTGAGCTTATAAAGATGTGACAATTCATGATCAAATAGTAGTAAGTATTTATGTTCTGTACGGTTTCTATTTTTTATGTCAAAATATCAAAACTTAATTATTATTATTTCAATTGCTGGAATTTAGATTAGCACTTAAAACTTCAAAAGTGCAGAAACTTAAATAAGTTAGAAACCACAAGTTGGTTTCTAGCCATGCGTGCACACATGTGTAAGCTAACGTTATTAGAATTAGTCAAATGGCTAAATCACTGAACCGGTAAGATCAACAGTCTGTGAAAGTGTAAGATCGGCGGGCGTGTATTCAAAGTTAGCTGGAGAAGATTTGCGGTGATAATAAGATAAATAAACTATTAATTTATTAAAATAAATGCTAAATGGAATTTTTTATATTTGACAAAATGAATATATCTCGAATATAATATATAACCTTATTATAATTGAATAAAAGTTTGCAAGTGAAAACATTATGCATAAAATTCTGCTATTATAACCCCTCCTGCATGAATGCTTTCATTTTCCTTGATCCACTTTTCCAATTCTAAGAAGAGACGGCCGCATTTTTCTCATTCATTAGCGCAGCATTATAAACGACGTAACAGTACTGTAGCTAAGTCAATGAGCGCATTAACCCACATTGAAACCTCACAGAAAGAGTTACAGCAATATTTTCTCCCCATGAGTGGGTCACCCCGTGCGGTCACTCGGCCAGAAGACCTATATGTGCACCCATGTCGTTTAGGCCTGACTCATTTAGACTTGTAAGAAAAAGTATATCAGCTAATCGTGAGTTAGTTTTTTAGTCGGGGTCCGTCTAATCTCACAGCCCCAAAATAGCTCCACCTCTCCGCGTCCGAAAGAGGATGCGCGAGAGTATCTTCTGGGTCGTCGAAGGGTCTACACAGGGAAGAGTTTGTTAAGCCTATGGATTGCATATGTTTGTTGCGACTGTAGTACCCTGTCAAGATGCCTGGGGCATCCTTAACCTGGGCCTGCTAATAGACACGGCTTTACGGAGTCTGTCCTGGTACAGATTAATTCCAAAGAGTTTGCAGTGCCAGTAAGTTCCCATACAATGGCAGCCATGCCTGACAGCAAGCTGGGTTCTGACAGAAGCTTTGATGTACGCATAGGTACTCCCACACGTCGGTTCTGGTCCTGTTGATGGTGGTCCACTGGCTGCTCTGTCTAACATATCAGCAAGTCCGTTTCTACTGATTTCAGAGTGGGTCGGCACTCATCCCAACGTGACGCTGTGATGTTCCGCCAGCTGTTTCAGCTTACTGTGGCAACTCAATACCACATCGGAATCAAATTTTATAGCTTGTAGGTGCTTAATAGCACCTTGACTGGCCGATAGTAGTTCAGTCGATCCATTGTCATGCGAGGAAGTTAAAATACCTATAATTTCCGCTAGTAAGATGAAAGAACAACTTCTTAAGCTAATGTTTTTATCAGCCGATTTCCCGTCTTTCGAAATTCCAATGCCCGTGCCTTTTAGCGTTTTTGAGGCAACTATAAACCAACAATGAAGCTCTTGCTTGGGTTTGCGGATATACGTAAGTTATAGCAGTCTCGCTGTTGGGGCTCTCTACTTTCCAGTTTGGAGTGAAACTAATAACGAGCAAAATCTTATCCGTTGTAACCGATAATGTACCGTATTTTCGATGAAACTGAAGATGTCGGTGTGGTCACCGGTTCTAGCAGTCTCCAGGGTAGCTTTTGACTACAGAGCCAGATGCAGCAAAGAGAGGCCAAGTATGGTCTCCATGTCTAGGCAGGTAATCCTCTGAACCATATTCAGGGTGCTTGCCGCATTGTAATATAATTCAATGTAATATAGATGTCATTTTTAGTTACGTATTACGTGAAATAAAAACATAGAATTCGTTAATTCCATATTTTCTTGATATACCACAAAAAAAGTGCCGCATTATACTCACGTACACTTATGGAAATGTACATACGTTCACGGCTATGAAGTCGGTTGAACTTCTTTTCGCAAAGGCACATACCTTTGAGGAATTTTAGTCTATATGCGCTTATAATAAAGAGTGCATCGGCAGTGCAGGTGTCGTAGTAGCACTGAGTATATCATATCCCTGCTTTGTCGATATGTTAAAATCACGCAGAAATGCAACAAAAATAAATACATATATGTCGATGGAGCCCCATACAGTTCATTAATTTCATTTTCTATTGTACTAAACACGTACTGTACTAAGAATAGACCCGGTACAAAATAATGAGCGTGTTTGTTTTGAATTAGGAGCGCGGGTACGTAAACGTATGTATATTTGATGTCTGGCCGGTACAGGGTACAATGCTGAGCTCCTTTTACGACTTAAATCGTTGGCGTATAATTGCCAGGCAATAAATAATAAACCCTCTTAACGAATAATTGAATTCGATAACGTCCAGTGACGGATATAGTCTCGAGGAAACGGTGATCGTAAACTCGTTCCATACCTACTGATTGAGTTTTTCTGGTCCAGTTTTATTGATTTGGTTCATCTTGCAGCCGGCCACTATAAAATCTTGTTTATGCTGTCAGTATGCAAACGGCAATTTTTTTGAATCAGAGCAAGTATTTCTAAATTACGGTTTAATAACAGATATTCAACTCATTTATTGCCGTATACATTTTATTACCCTGTTACATCAGTTAAAAATGTTTGTAGCAACAGTCGAAATTTTAAACAGGAAGGCGCGCTTGGAATGGAAAGAAATAGCTTATGCAAGAAATAAACTGTACCACTATAATTAAAAAACGTTTGTATGTGTTGAAACCATGGTAAAACAACACGATGTGTGAATATTAAACTTCTAGAAATTAAAAAAAAAGTATCGTTTGATTTTATTGCCAACAGAACTATTTTACGATTTTAGCGCTCTTACTTATATCGGAACAGTACAGAAGTATGAGAACTGAACTAGAATAGTATTTTTCACAGAATAGCGCAACTTTACCGCTGAAGAGGATACAATAAGCGGAAGTACCGTTCTCGGACATCCAGTGTCACGACAGCTTGGCGAGACATTCCATCGAGCTTTATATAATACATACATGCATTGAGTTATGGCCCATTATCGCATTCCATTCAATTCATCACAATTTCAATATTAACGATTAAAGTAGGATAATATTGAAATCAGCGACTAATAATTCCCAAGATATATTCGATTAAATTGAAATGTAGAAAATGAGTTGCCCTGGGAGACATTTTTTTGTAGATCCGTTTCAAGATTTATACTTCAAGATGCATATGTGGTCGTATGTTGTGAGATAGCATATAGCAGGTCATTATGTTTTAAAGAATCAAAATTTCGGTACAGCCCCAAGCAGCATCAAAGTATCGGTAACCGAGATCGGAACATCAGACAAGTCATTGTTACGTTAATATCACTAAAAAACGACTTTCTAGTTTTTCCTACTTTTATTTAAACTTTTTTGGTAATTATGTAGTTATTATTACTACAATTTGGAACTTGATACTTTCAGTACTTCTAGGTAGCTTTTGAAGTTTCTGGACAGGGACTGTTACTATATAAAATAACTTTAAGCTGGCACAAACTTTAAAGTGATATTCGATAGTCCCTGTAACGGTGTTTTGTTACTCATATTTCACTTCAAAGTTTTTATGACTTTATGGTAGCGTTGAAAGTAATTACGACGTCGTTTCTACTTTTGAAATTCCTTCAAAGTTATGGAACTAATATTTAAGGTGAAATTAATTATCTCGCTACTCACGAAAACTACTTCACAGTAATTTTTACTTCCCACTCTGCCTTAAAATTACCACAAAGTTCCTATTACTTGAAAAAAACACTTTAAAGTAGCCGTCACTTTATAGGACTAAAATTATATATCAGGTACCAGTTGTTGGAAATTCCATTTAGTTCATTATCGAGTACCGTGATCCTTGATACATCTTCATATTTGTAAGTGTTCCAATAGTAAGTGAAGTTAGTATTTTGAAGATATTTTTGAAATGTAAATTTATAATCATAAAAATAATGATCCCTATATCAATGTATTTTTTTGTCAAGCTCTACCAATTTTGTTCAAGGACTAGGGAAAAACCTGGCAAAAAACCTAGTCAACAGCTTAATTCGATAAAATTAATTCATGAATTACAGTGTTCTAATTGATCTAGAAATGGAAAAAAACATCAGGAAAATAAGATAAGTACAAAAAGGTCATAAAAATACATATACTTCCCACTTATGTGGAACAACAGTAAAATATATGCCACGCTTTTCTTGGGTCGCTATAATTTTGAAACTCGACATAGTTTTCCTTTAATGCACAGTTCAAAAATCAAAACACATGCAGCACGCACAAAACGGTTGCAATTAAAGGTTAAAGTTCCAATTGGAACTTTATAGTGGCAATGGGAACTTTATCGTGGCTTCTGGAACTGGAACTGGGAACTGGACGCCATTACATTAGTTTCAATTTCTTTACTGTACAACTCTCAAAATATCATAAGCAAAAGATAAATTAAA
This sequence comes from Popillia japonica, assembly GCA_004785975.1. Taxonomy (NCBI): domain Eukaryota; kingdom Metazoa; phylum Arthropoda; class Insecta; order Coleoptera; family Scarabaeidae; genus Popillia; species Popillia japonica. The sequence goes on from ML218180.1 coordinate 16,758, forward strand.
GCGAAACTGAATTCCTATATAATTAGAAGAAAGGTTAGAAAAACATTTCAACACCTTTCACCAATTTCATGCATTTTTTATTGTGTTCCCGAAAAAAAAAATACATAATGTAAAACATATATTTTGAGATGGCGCGTGTTTCTTTTTTGAATCTATCAACATCACATTTGACTGCATTTTTTTAAGCGTTTTGAACTTCTTTGTACTCGAAACTCGTAAATCCACAAGTTTTGCGTACCTCTACAAGCGATATATTTCCTTAAACCTACAAATATTATTTCCATTATGGTTGTCGCGGCTGAATAATGACGGGAGATGCTTAAAAGCTCTTTAAATATGTAAGAGAAAGACAAGGCGAAAACGACAAGCAAAGAAACGAAACCTTATAAAGTAGCGATGACCGCTACGTCCCAGCCACTTAGTTGGAACGTAAGTGCGACATAGCGGTATAAGTAGCGGGGTAGTAATTTTTACGTACCTATCACCTTCAAAATGTTCCCCATTGTGGGTGTTGGCACGTAATGGCAACGTGGCAATAACGTTCCCGTCATTAGTAACCACAACTTTACAGTTCCCAACAACAGTCGCTGGGACGTAGCAATGACTAAAAATGCTGCTTGGGGCTACAGTCCGTGTAGATCTCTATTCACAAGATAAGAAGATTCGTATCCATGCTCAACGTTGAGACGATAAAATCTATGTGGCTTTGTGAATGGTTTTATCAGTGGTTGCATGCCTTCATGAAACGGCAATAAGAATAGCATTTACGCCAATTGTATATCAAGATTGACAAGACGAACTATTGGTTAGGCTCTTGACATTTAATAGCTTCTTGTAAATGCTCGACATCAGAAATATGCACAGAGGTGCATGATTTAGGTATTTTGTGAAATAGTATCAGTATGCTTAACTCTATCTATTTTATTCTATAATTTTGCGTAGTTATATAATAAATTGCCGATACTGAAATTATTAATATGGCTAGTAAAATTATAATTTGGAAAATCTAGAATTGTCTATTTACTTCAGTGTAACGATATTGAGGCAAAAAGACAAATTTGCATAATTATTCTTCGTCGCAGCATCTTCCAATTAATATAAAACAAAATAAATAAACAACGAGCGAACTTTTAGATAGCTTTTTCGCGCCTTATTAGCAACGAGAAACCGTTCAACTGTTTAATTTAAACTAAACCGAATTAGAGGAGAAATCGACGAGGAAACGCGGAACTCGTAACGATTACTAATTAAATCCTGAGAAGAGATCTGTATTAATTCGAACGTTCAGACGGATGACAACCGGCGACGAAATTATAACGATATAATTAAGCTTCAGAACGAAGGAAGGATTGAAGTATGAAAGCGAGACGTATCGGTCTTTATCTGATTAGCTCATCATACTACTATAATAAATAAACAGGATATCATCGGAGCGGGAACATACAAATATATATCCAGCTTCTGACGGCCGATCAATTCTCGTGTTGGAATTATTTATACTCCCATTTGGCTCCACACAACAAAAGCGAATTACGATCAATTAAAAGTTAAATATTAAACATTGTAATCCGACAGGGAATAGAGCACTATCAAGAATGCTGTGCACGCACACAGATGTACATATATTAAACATTTTAGTAAATAGGTATTATGATTGTATGTTTAGAAAGCTGTATTAGTACCAATTTTTGTTGTCACTATTATAATATTATAGAGAAAGTTGGAGGGCACTTTTCAATGCCATTCGTAATGTCAGATGAATTTTTCCAACTTCAGTTCTTTTTGTTTAAATTATGTATGTAAATGTATTTCCATGGTTCATCACCTCAGCGTGGATCACGTTGAGTTGTTAATTATATCTCTACAGCGAATGGTAGTTTACCGGCTTAGTACGAGGTTACCACAAGTGTTACCTGCAAGATTCGAACTTTGAACCATACGTATTTTTCTACCTATGGGTGCTCTACATAGGATAACAAGTACCACACAAAACTTTGCTGTTATCTGTCATGTTTCAAGTTTCTCCACAACGTACCAAACATACAGAGTCAAAAGTTCTGCGATTTTAGCGTGGGTGATGCGTCGAATTAGCGTTCTGATATGACTCACCTACATACCTTTTAGTCAGGTGGTTTTCGACTCTAGGATGGATGACGGCAGCTGACATAATAAAAGCACTCATACTTTTCAGGTACAAGTATACTTTGTCTTTTAATGAGAAGAGTGAATCGAAAATAGCCCGCCAAAATATAGGTTTACGATTGGTTTGTTGCCGGTCATGTTTACACTGCCAAAATTTGGTATTCTAGCAACGCCACAGCTATTTCGTATAATATTTTTCTATTATCTTTTTGTGTTTCTACTACGTTTAAACAAAGAAATCAGGTTTTTTTTTAACTATTTGCTTGTAAAAATGGATCTACAGCCTAGTACAAGAGGAAAGAGGACCATCAGTATCGCCTCCAAGAAAACGTGCTACTTTGAAACGTGGACATTTGTCTGTACATGAAAAGCAAGTTATACTGAACATGTACAAGTAAATTATTGGTAGTAATCCTACAATAAAGAAAACACAGATAACACTGCAAATTTCAAACAGTTTAGGTAACATACATAAATAGTCATAAATATGTATATTTATATTCAACAATAATAACAGGTGTTTCGGAGAGAAGTGTTGACCGTATTCTTGGTGAATATAAAGCTAAAGGACTAATTTCACCACCATTAAAACGAGTTGAAAGAAAGGCGCTGGTACATACATTTGATGACACTATTAAATACATGATAAGAATCATACATGGCTTTTTTACGATGGAGAACTTCCTACATTAAACCAAATCTTAAAGGAAATAAAGGAAGATTAAAATATACCTCCAATGAGTCACCCAACTTTGCATAAATTAATAAAAGATGCGTAATTTTAAGTAAGTTTGGATACTAATTATTTAAGTGTTTTATATAATACACAGTATGTATTTACAGATACATATTTAAAACGTAATCGCAAAAGTTTACTGCTGGAACGTGATAACATTGTTTTGTGAAGAGGAAGATATTTATATGCAATATCAAAATATAGTAATCTATTATTTAGACGAAACCTTGCCAAATGTAGGGCACAAGTGTGGGTAGATGTTAATGTTACAACATGTAGACAGGTATTTGTAGATGGCGCAACTACTGGTCTACAAAATCCTACTGGTAAAGGAAGACGCTTAATTATTTTACATATTGGTTCTAAAAACGGTTTTGTTGACGATGGCATACTACTATTTTAAGCCAAAAAATTAGTCAATTGCAATGATGAAATGGATGCAAATGTTTTTGAGGAGTGGTGCAATAATATTTTAAAGAAATTACCTGACAATAGTGTTATAGTAATGGATAATGCATCTTACCATAACAGAAAAAGGAACAAAATACCAACAGCTTGAACATGAAAAGCAGAAATGCAAGAATAGTTATTTCAAAAACAAATACCGTTTGATCCCTCCATGGTGCGATTGGAATTGTTGGAAATAATAAATCATCACAAGGAACAATGTATGCGCAGTGGACAAAATGGCAAAACAGAGTAACAAAATTGTACTTAGATTACCACCGTACCATTGTGAATTGAATTCTGTTGAACTACTTTGGGCACAAATAAAAAATAAAGTAGCAGCAAAAAATAAAAGCTTGAAATTTGTTTATAAACCGCAATTGCAAATGTAACCTCAGGAACGTGGACAGAATGTGTAGAACATGTAATTAAAGAAAAAGGCAAAAGGTGCCAGCTAGATGGCTTAACAGATGCTGTAGTGGACCCAGTTATTATTTCGGTTGAAAATGGTAACACCGGCGACAGTGAGTTTAGTATCGACATTCACAGTGCTTCTGCTGAAGAACTGTAGAATTATGTATTTTATCGTATGACAATTAAGCTTACTTTAAGTTAAACCTTTGTTACATTTTATGCCATATTATTGACATCATATCATCATAATACATTACATTAGATACACCTGCACCTTTCTTGTCCAAAATGATGGGCATATCCACTAAATCTAGGCCGACAACATTTTTATTTAGTTTGATGCTATCTTCCTTACATGATGCATTGTTTACAGAAGCGTCTCCAACTTGAATTTTTCGCGCAATGGAAATCTTCCTACTCAAGTTATTTTCTAAATACCCTCTTGGAACATTGCTCGATTCCCAACCACCAAGTTCTTGTACATTTAATATGTCTCCACCAGCATTAACAAAGTCGCTGAAGATCTTCTAATACAATGACCAGTAAACATACATAGTTGGGTTTTCGAGTTTGAGAAATGTAGCAATTTTCTCTGGTATTTTAGAAAAGAAATAAGAACAATCTTCTATGTGGAGTGTGAGCTGGACGTAATGCTATATATTTTTTAAATAATGCCATAGGATTAACGTCTCCGTCAGATATCACCGCAAAAAGCCTAGCTTGCTGTCTAGAATTTCAACGTTTTCCATTAACATTTTTGTTAATTCGTTGGTTCTGCAAGCTCCGCCAATTCCAATTAAAAAAGCAACTTTCATCATTAAAAATGTCTCGTCTGGGGCAGTACGAACAAATTCACTAATCTGCGCTTTCGTGAATACTTTCGATTTTTTCACTCTATATCCAGTATTTTTTTTTTCTTAATGAATCCTATCAAAGCGCCAGACTTGTTGATTTCCACTCTTTCCTTTAACTCCAAACAAGCTCGTAACAGAATTCTTAGGCCACAAAGATGATGAGAGAAGGGAGAATTCATTGGAGAGTTTCACAAAATAAGCAAGTAGTACCGCTTCTCCAGCACCGTGAACCTGTTCTGTATTTCGTCACTCACAAAACTGAAGATATTCTTTTTCGTAATGAATTTTTGATTTATCCGGAAGCAAATCTAATTTTGCAATGTTTTTATAAGTACGCAAGTATATTTTCAGGAATATCAATATCTTCCATGATTTTCGCCAAAATTAGAATTAAGTTTCAAATTTTTATGACACTCTAAAATGACAATAAATGAGAATAAACAAAGTTTTTGATTTCCATCGTTGCCAATGATACGATAAACCTTTGAATGCAACCCGATTATTATACGATTTATATAAACCTCGAAAGTTGCACAGGAGACTCGGCACAAAGCGCCTCGTTGCCTGGCAACGTCCTCGATTATTATAATCGCATAATAATCTCGTTACATTAATAGCTATAACATATAACATCATTAATGAAAAATTAAGTTACACCAGTTTTTTACGATATGTAGTTTGGTGGACTAGCTAGTGCTTCTTTCTATTGTAATTTATAATAGTATGTAACATCAATTTATCTTCGCCTCCAGGATACCAATATCTGGCGAAGCGAAATATCTGGGTGTGATCCTGGACGCCAAATTGACGTACAAGTCGCACCTGGTACATGTGACAAACAAAGCGTTGAGATCCTTCTGGGCTTGCAGAGCTATGTTTGGTAAAACGTGGGGGCTGAAACATGAAATGGTGTATTGGCTGTACACGAAAGTCATAACACCCTCCATAACTTACGCTTCATTGGTCTGGTGGCATAAAGCCAGCCTAGGGTATGCGGTAAGTACCCTGAACAAAGTTCAGAGGATTGCTTGCCTGGGCATCACGGGGGCCATGTCTTCGACGCCGACGGCGGCCATGGAGGCCATACTTGGCCTCCCTCCGCTGCATCTGGCGTTGTGGTCAGAGGCTGCCCTGGGGGCCTACAGGTTAAAATGTAGTGGATACAAAGGCCTCGCTGGTAGAACCGGTGACCATATCGGCATATTCATCTATATCGAAAATACGGCACCACTGTCCGTCAGGCCGGACAGGATCCCGCCCATCTTCAGTTTCACTAGAAACTACAAAGTAGTTATCCCCACCAGGAGACTATATAACTGACATCCGCAAACGAAAGCAAAAGCTTCAACGTTGGTTTGTAGATGCCTCCAAAACGCCAAATGGCACGGGCATTGGAATCTGGAGGGACGGGGAGCCGCATGGTGAATCCATCAGCCTGGGGTCCTCTCCTTCCATTTTCCAGGCCGAAATTATAGCCATTCAGACGTGAGCGGAAGGAATTTTAACCTCCTCGCATGGAAATGAAGCGGTGGAAATTCTGTTGGAAAGCCAGGGTGCTCTCCAGGCCCTGCAAGCTGTCAAGTTTGATTCCGAAGTAGTTTTAAACTGCCACAGAAAGCTGAAACAACTGGCTGAACTTCACAGCATTACGCTGAGATGGGTGCCGGGCCACTCCGAGATCAGGGGGAATGAAATTGCCGACGAGTTAGCCAAAGCGGCCAGCGAACGACTACACATAGGTCCGGAACCGACGTGTGGGAGCTCTTATGGTTGCGCCAAGGCTTTCGTCCGAACTCAGCTCGCTGCCAGACACCGGTTCCACTGGAGGGGACTCACTGGAATGAGACACTGTAAAATCCTGGGTGTTTACCCGCACCAGGACAGGCTCCATAAAGCCGTCTCTATGAGCAGACCCAGGTTAAGGATGCTAATAGGTATCCTGACTGGGCACTGCACACTGGACAAACACCTGTTTCGCATGGGCTTGGCAAATTCTCCCCAGTGCAGAAGCTGCGGAGACGTGGAGTAAACTCCCGTGCATCTCCTTTCCGACTGCCCTGCATGGGACATGGAAAGGAGAAGCTACTTTGGGGTCGACAGATTGGACGAACCCAGACTAGAGAAATTAACTCGCGACCAGTTTGCACACTTTTACTCACGGGTGAAACCGGGATGGAGGGCCTAAACGATATGGGGGCACAGTAGGCCTTTTTGGCCGAGTGGCCGTACGGGGACACCTGCCCCATGGGTTTAAAAAAAAATCAATTTTAAATTTTTGAAATACAAATTTGATGTTAATATTTTTGATGTACTACAAATATAATGCAAATAATAAAATACATACTAAAATTCTTATGCACTTATTTTTTTATAAATGTATAAATTTAATTTCAAAGTGTAAATAACAAGTACATACTGGATTTCATTGTAATTCATCATTTACATTGACCGTCAAATTAGCTGTCAGAATTAATTTGCCTAAAGCAATGCCGATTTTACAATTTATTCCTCTTACTAGGAAACAGGGTATAGCTGGAGTGTTTCTGAATAGAAGTGTTAGGATGTGTTCTTAGATGCCATATTCTATCTTCCTTCTTTTCACATTGTAATATCTTGATTATATTAGCTAGTTTTAACGATTTATGCTAAGATGTTTTATCTTGCACAATTCGTTTAGTTCTAAACATGAAATATTATTGTGAAAACGAGAATATCTTTTTTAAAATATTGCTGTCACAGCAAAGATATTTGTTAAGAAAATAATCAATACCGTCTCTTCGCATGATTGTGACAAATTTTACAATTACTTGTGAATGCGTAAATAATAGGTACTGTGGTAATTGAAAAATCGATAACGTTGCGTTAACTTACGGAAGTTGTCGTAATCGAGAATTGACTAAGACTGCGTAGTTATTTTCTCAAATTAACACAAAATATTTCACAATCTTGTAAATCTGATTTAAAAAAATTAACTCACTATTTCAACTGGATTTTATAGACGTACATACATACATTTCCCGAATTTTTGTAATCGACGTTGGGCAAGTTTATGTATACATATAGGAACATTTAATTCTCTTTAGAGCGGAATAGAAGTCTTTCAAGTTGTTCCTCTCCTTGTAGGAGTCGGCCAAGCATGTCCCAGATATACTTTATTGAATTGAGGTCTGGACTTCTTGCTGGCCAATCCATGGTGTTGATTCCAATAGTCTCAAGATAATTTTGAACTAAGCGAGTACTGTGGCATCTTGCATTAATAAAAAAATTCCGGCGCAACATAGTCTTGGAGTATGTCTGTTATTTAGTTATCAGCATTAAGATTTCCATTGTTTAACACTACTAAATCTGTGGGCACTGTCAAAGAGAAGCATCCCTACACATTACAGATCCTCCGCCAAGTAATGTGGTATTCAGAATATTGCACTGATTGTGAGCATATCATTCATTTGGTCGTCTGTACACACGTCTATCACAGTCATAATGACAAAATCTGGATTCGTCTGTAAAGAGAACTTGTCGCCAGTCGATCTGCAACCAATCCATATGATTGCGAGCAAAATTCAAGCGAAATGTCTGAAGTTCTACAAACAACGCTGGACCTCAGGCAGGCACACGACATTCCAACTTAGATGCTTCTAGACGTTTACGAACTATTTCTGTGCTAATTCTGAGTACCATGAACTTCTTGTAGTTGGGATTGTAAACATCTGCCTATAACGAATCGTTGTCTTAGATTAGAAGGTCTCAAAAAGCGATCCTGGACAGCGGTTGTAGCACAATGTCTACCTTATTCAGGTTGTCGGACATGATATCGATGTCTGTGTCGTCTAAATTAGAACTTCGCCTTTCATAATGACGAAAAGATAAAATAAGAATCAGTAAGATAACACGATATATGTAAATACAAATTAAAACTGATAGTTTATTAGATGATAATTGCAGGTGAAGTAATTTTTACTAACTACCACCAAATACAACAGCAAATGTCAGCACAAATTTGACAACTAAACGTCATATACTAAGTTGTTTCTAATCAACGCCAACCATTGAAAATTATTAGGAAATAAGATAAATATTTATCGCTTACTACAAGGTGCATTGATTTCCTGGAGCAGTAGTACAAATAGACGCAAAATAATAAATTCTATTTTCTCAATAATAAATTCGATTTATTATTTTCTTAGCTGCGGTACACTATTTATGTACATATGTATGTACATTAAGAATGATGTCCAGATACGGGCCAGGTCTAAATAGATATGCTATAACCATGGCCCAACACGTTTCAATCGGTTTTAATTTTTCATCATTATGATTTATGTTTTCGTACTTCGCATAGCATACATATATTCCGTTTATCTATTGCAAGCATACATGTTGGCACGAACCACAAAGTAGTTAGTGGCATAGATAACCTTATGAGACGGTATGTACGCCACTGAACTAGAACCGGAATTTGTTGGAGTTTGTATACGCACAAGTAAGTGGAACGGATTCAACATATCGTCGGTCGTATTTTCCTAAATAATTAATCACGAAATAATCCCTAACGAAATGTCTCCGGCTGCGGTTGAATAGTATCTCAGAGGCCAGATTATCTCCACAGAAAGACATTGATAAGTACTCGTAGGAAACTGCGGCGATTTAAACGGCCCATTAAATTCGAACATAAAAACCTCGGAGATGTCCACTTCAGAAATTGGCCGTGTTTCGTGCGCTGCTAACTCCTTTCAGGTCGGTGATTGTACTTGATTCATGGAATTATAAGAAATTTCTAGAAATAACTGGACGGGAGGCCTCCCGCTACGACGTAAGATTTAACAGGCACTGACCTGATTTCGATGGTTTTGAGTTTGTTCTCACGGCAGGTTAGTTCAAAATAAATGAAAAAATTATATGCTGTACGCCTATTAGTTTAATTAATAAGCTTTTCATGGTTGTAGAGCAAGAAAGCTTAAAACGTTTTTCTTATGATAGCAGCACAACAGTTGTGGTGCAGATACATATATTTCTAATGTATTTCAACTTTCTCAATCAATAATAATTCACTTCATTTATTTGTATTGTATGCCTACGTCGCATATTGATATGTATCTATTATTATTGTCTGCCATACATATAAAAAATGTCGATAATTTGGTGTTTTTAGTCTTGCTCTATTTAGGTTCTATTTTTCTTGTTCTGGTTTCTTTCTAGGTCCTTTAGTTGTTCTAACTATTTTAGATTTGGTATTTTTGGCAATGAGAGCGTGTAATTTAGTATTTGTATTAGTATTGTATATTTACTAGTCACCCCGTTTTCTGTCACAATATCATAGTTTTTCTTTTGGAATTTTATTATGAACGCACTTTAAATTTATAGATCTAAGAATGTTTTCTTCTCTTTTTGCAGGGCTTTTCTGTATGATGAATGTCTTCTGTAGTAATATAAAACAATGTTTCTTATAGCAGTCACTTCGAAAACTTATTCCATTGAATCAATATACGATTTGATATGATATAGCGTACAGTGCATCAGTGTTGATAGGTGTACACCTGAGTTAATAAAGTTATACTACAAGTTCATGCAACTCACAGTTCTCCAATGCTGAAAATTAGACATGTCATCGCAGATGTTGCAGCTGGCTAACTATGTAACCTTCTTTGTGTTGCAAATCGGGGAGACTACTCGCTGTTGTACCTTGTTTTTTAATAAGGGGACCTAATCGAATTATAGTCTTACGATTGGTTTGTTGGTTTGTCATATTTGCACTGCCCAAATTTGGTGTTTTAACGACGCCATACTGTAGACACAGCTGAGCGAGTAAACGTTTTGTGAAGCCGAAGAATACCTACATATATGTATGCAATATCAAAATATATCAATGAGCAACGCCCAATTTATTATTTAGACGAAACATGACGCATGTAGGACACAAGTGTGGGCAGATGTTAATGTTACAACACCCAGACAGATATTTATAGATGGTCTCAAAAATCCTACTGGTAAAGGAAGACGCTTAATTATTTGAGATATTGGTTCTAAAAATGGTTTCGTTGACGATGGTACCACTATTCGAAGGAAGAAAAACAGTCGATTACCACGATGAAATGGATGCAAGTGTTTTTGAGGAGTAGTTCAATAATATTTTAAAGAAATTACCTGACAATAGTGTTATTCCAATGGGTAATGCATCTTATCATTGCAGGAAAAGGAAAAACATCAGCAACTTTAACATGAAAAGCAGAAATGCAAGAATGGTTGCTTCAAACACAAATACCGCTTGATCCCTCCATGATGGGATTGGAATTGTTGGAAACAATAAATCCTCACAAGGAAAATTACAATGTATACGTAGTAGACAAAATGGCAAAATAGAATAACAAAATTGTACCTACAATTAGGTTACCAGCGGACCATTGTGAATTGAATTGTATTGAATTAGTTTCGGAACAAAGAAAAAATACAGTAGCAGCAAAAAATGAAAGCTTCAAATTAGCCGAAGTGAAGGACCTTTATTAACCGCAATTACATATGTAAGCTTAGAAACGTGGAGAGAATGTGTAGAAGATGCAATTAAATAAGAAGGCAAAATGTGCAAGTTAGATGGCGTAATAGATGATGTAATGGAGCCATTTATTATTTTGGTTGGAAATGGTACACCAGCGACAGTGATTTTAGTATCGATAGTGATAGTGCTTCTGCTAAAGGACTGTATAATTATGTCTTTAAAATATAATATCATGATTGTAAAAATAAGTTACACCCGCTTTTGTCGATATGTAGTGTGGTGGATCAGCTAGTGCTTCTTTCTATTGTAATTTATAATAGTATGTAACATCAATTTTAAATTTCTAAAATACAAACTATATGTTAATATATTTTTTAGTATGCATGCATCATAGACCAATTAAAACACATCCATAAGCGTGCATAATCGGGGCTTTATCGCACGGCGTGCGTAAAGAGGGTGCTTGGTAACAGCCAATCCCAAACGTTTAATAGTACAGTGAAATGTCGGGAAATGTCAAATGACATATAGGTACATGTCACTCGATAATATGTATTGGAATTATTGATTATTGATTTGAGTTATTATTTGGACTTTGCAGGTATTAAACTTAATTCAGCTACAGCAGCTAGTCTTTGAATTTCTGTCGACATTATTAATACAACAATGATGTTTAATAAGTAAGTGAAATGTCAAATGACATAATATAGAGACACATATCACTCGATAAAATGTATTGAAATTATTGATTTGATTTCTTCTAATTAAAATTATTGTTGCATTTATACTAAAAAATATCGTATGACACAGTGCATAATTAGCTTTTAAAGCACTCGTAACGTTAAAGCCACTCCGCCTCGCGTCGTGGCTTTAAACTGGTTACTCGTGCTTTAAAAGCCTGATTATGCACTAGTGTCATAATATACTATGATGTACCTACTACAAAGATAATGCAAATAATAAAATGATTAAAGTTATTGTGCACTTATTTTTTATAAATGTGTTGTAGGTATATACGTAAAATTTATTGAAATAACCAAGAGTAAATAAAAGTACTTGATTTCATTGTAAGTCATTCTTTAAATTGACCGCCAAAATAGCTGTCAATTCAATTTGCCTAATCTGTAGCGGATTTTATCATTTAGTCCGCTTAATAAAAAACAGAGTATTTATGTTCTCGTCGTAATTTCAAGCAATTACAATAGCTACCAATTGTACGTAAAAATAACGTAGTTTGGAGACCTAATGGTACAGTTTTAATATTCTAACTAGACAACCATAATATGTGCAGCGGAAATCGATTGTTTTAAAGTTGTTGCGGGTTTATGGGTAAGAAAAGTACGGTTAAATTTAGCACAACTTCCTCGTTAACAATACAAAGCAAATACATTTAAAATACGACTAAGGTGATGGAGCGCTACTGCTTTATGTGATTCCCAAAAATAGAAAGCTAACCATAAAACGTAGAAAGCTCTTCTGATTTATAGATTTCAGTAATATTACAGCGTAACATACCTTCTCTATACTTAGCAGTCGTTAAAACACATTTTCCGTTAGATTATTACACTCTTTTTACCAAACTTTCAGGTAAATATTTATTCTATGAACGACATTGTGAGCGAAAGACAGCATATTAATATATGGGGTTATCATAAAGTAATGAATATACTGCAAACTATTAAAACTTTTCGAAAAATTAACTTAACCGTAGAACGCATAACCAGAAAATACCACACAAACACATAACCAGGGTACCCGTGTACCACAGTGTAATTTTTTACGATTTTCAGCATCACAGATAGCACAGCACCAAAGATATGGGATGAAGTGAGAGTAGAAGAGATGTAGGCTTTTTTGGTATACTAATTATGGGCGGCACAAACAGCAGCAGCACTGAAAGTGAGATTTATGGTGCGTTAGAAATTTCCCACTTTATCGCGCAGCAATGGGTAACAACCGCTTTTGTACGATACTGCGATTCATAAAGCCTGATGATGCAAACATTCGGGCTATACGTATTCAAACTGATAAAGCTCCACCGATAAGGGATATATGGACTGTGATGAATAACAATCTTGCTATGTACTGCAAGCCTAGTGAACATTTAACAATAGATGAACAACTTTTTCCTTACCGTGGCCGCATACTTTTCACGCAGTATATCCTATCAATACCTGCAAAATGCGGGATAAAAGTGTGGTGGATTTCTGATCCAATGCATGGGCAAATGTATACCGGCCAAGCCACCACATGAAGAGAAACCAAGCAAGGCGAACGAGCGGTGCAAGACCTAGCATCCAAATTCAGAGGAAGCGGCCGAAACATAACCATGGACCACTTTTTTACAACTTTCGAACTTGCAGAACATCTGCTATCCTGGAATTTAACGTTAGTTTGAACGCTCAGGAAAAGCAAAACATATATTACATACAGCTATCGGGACCACATCATTTGGTTTCTACAAAAATATTACCATGTGTTCTTATGTTCCCCGTAAAATCAAGGCTGTGTCGCTGCTCTCATCGATGCATTATGATGGTGAGATAGCAGAGAGTGGCAAAGCTGAAATGATAATTTTATTACAAAATCAAAGGTGGCGTAGACGTCATGGATCAGCTATTCGCAGAATATACCACAAAGCGAGCTACAAATCGGTGGCCACTCTCTTTGTTTTTCAACATTTTGGATATAACGTTTTTGGCTATATGAACAACGTTATGATTCCAAATTCAAGTAATAGACGAAAGCAGTTTCTTCGCAAACTGGTTGAAGAAATGTGCATGCCAATCATTGAGGGCGAGCACTCAATATCCAAGTAACTGGACACTTGACAACAAAAATAGCTATTGAAAATTACCTGAATCGACCACTGGAAAATATTTGTGATAGTGCTCCATCAATATCTACTGGTATAGGATCGAGAAAACCATCTTGCTACCTGTGTTAGATGGAGAAAACGGAATTTAGAAGAAAAATTCCAAAACCATGCACCATTTATAAAAAGCCAATGTGCCTGGAACATTCTATAACAAATTGCGTCTGCATTCCTTGTGACCGGAATAATTAACAGATTTTTACGTAATATTTAAAAACTTCATTTGTATTCATGTTCCTTATAGTTTTTTTTAAAGTTCCAAATAAAAATTTGAGTATAAAATATTTTAACAGCCTCTTATTTGTAATTTTATATAAAAAACTGCACGGGTACCCCGGTTATATGTTTACATAGTCATTATCTTTGAAAGTTTATAATTCTGGAACCCCTGCATCAAATTCCACAAATCACTCATGAAACAACACAAAAACACTGTAATTTCCTAGATCTGAAGATTCCATACTTTAATTTTATTGGTTTTGAAGCTACAAACGTTAGAAGTAGCTAGTGGACGCACGGGCAGCCGGTTATGCATTCTAGGGTTAATAGCAAAAAATAAACAAAATCTAATTGGGTAAGGAGTAGCATTTCGTATGACCAAAACCAATTACGGTAAACGTTGGTTAACATTTCTTAGAGTCTTCGGAAAATGTGCCGGGGTGTTTCATCCTACATAAAAATTCAATTCAATTCCGTGGTGCTCCTTTTGGAGCTGTGGAATAACGTAACAATTGCACCTGTCATTCACCTCTTCTAATTACAAATACTTCTCCATTCTGTATTTCCTCGGAGAAATACGGACCAATGATAAAATCAGCTGTAAAGCCGCCCAAAACGGCGACTTTCTCGTCATGAAGACCTTCTCGAACTATTTCTTGTGGATTTTCTGCAGACCAGCTTCTACACTTTTGAGTATTGACAGCAGATTTGCTCTCCCATAATTAATTAAAACAGCATTTTCAGTTTATATGGATACATTTTTAGAATTTTGCCTAAAATTTTCCGAACCGTGGCATGCAGCTTGGATATCACACTGGCACTGCAGATTGCTAGCGGACTACCTTTGGCTAAGCCCTGATTTTGTTCTTCATAGATACAATAAAATCCTTAGGCAAGTAGATTTCGTTTAGTTTTTGCTATTAACCTTTTATTTAATTTAAAATATAAGCCTTACTTTATGATAACCTTGTATGCTGCAAATATTTTAATTTTTGTTTCTTATACACAGATATTGCGAACATATTGTACCCGTCTATGTAGACAGAATAGTAAAAATAGAAAAGGAAAATTTCGAATAAAACAACAACTTCTGATGGGGAATATTACTCTGGAAAACGTCGATAGATACATTCGTCAAACTGTCCAATAATATATCTACTATACATATTTATGTATGTATATAAACAAGAATAATGTATTCAAAAAACAATACGAATAAAGAAAATATGAAGTTCACTTCTTACTCATTAAAGTTAGTTAATTTAGTGATTTACGGCTATTTAGATCGCAGTACGATTAAGCTTAAGTCAGAAGACTGAGATAATCTAACAAATTTACACCGTTAAAGCACGTGTATAACTAGAATTATAACTTTAGCTTTTTGCACACCAAATCTTATTTTAGTCAATGAGTGGTAACTCCTTAATTTCTTTGAAAGAAAATCCAAGAAATCTAACCAAATTACTATAAAACATCTGCAAACTCGCGGTAATAAATTTATTAAGTCACGTACACGACTTTAAAGAGCTTTATTATCTAATAATTGTCGACTTACCGACGACGGTAATTTGAACAGGTGGTGCCATCCGCTTTGCAGCTATATTCTCGGCAACGCAAGTATAGTTGCCGCTGTCTTGGGGTCGCGCCTGCCCTATAACCAAGTCCCCTTCGCTGGATATAACGACGGTCGTGTCCTGTTCAACTTTCTGGTTGCCTCTCATCCAGTACACAACGGGTGGTGGGACGCCTGCGGGTGGTACGCAATGCAATTCCGCATGTTGTCCGAACTGCACCCTCGTATCTTCCGGATATTTCTCGAACTGTTTCTTCAGATCTGAAAATCGAAAGGGTTCCGGGTCATTAATATTGATGAAGCAAGGAAGTACGATTGTCAAATGGAGTAGGTACTGTAGCGGGTACATAAGTTAGGTTTAAATTTATAATACAATATGGACTTGGCAAACAACTTTGAATTACTTTTCTATTATGTTTGGAAATAATAAATCGTAGAATGTGCATATATAATATCGCTCCATTCAGTGTCGTTTATGATTTCACGAATCAAAGACGGTACAATTTAAAGTTACCGTACAAAAGGTTTAATTATTTAAAAGAACTTTCGATTGTTTCTTTGTTGAATAATTGAGTAGGTAAGTTGTTGAAAATCGCAAGGCTGAACTACGTAAACCTTTTGTTGAATCTTTTATGCATATAGATAGGTCTATATTCAGAAGGGCCAGATGTTGAAACCTTTAAACAGACTATACCCTATTCACTACATTCAAAATATTTTTTTCTATTACATATTTATAATCTGAATTCTCATATATATATTGCTTAATACTATTTAATGTCAAGAAAAAACAAGTTCTTAACACACTTTTAGTAATATGCAATAGTTAACTTCTTTACACAGTGCAAGAGGATGACATTAGTAGAGAAAGCACCGCCTATGTGCTGCGTTTTGTTTCTGTTAGCAGTCATTGCACCACAATATACTTCAAGATTACTGTTATGTATTTTTATTGCAAATAAAAAGCCTGCTTTATTAGCAGTTAAACGTTGACAACCAAGCGAGCTGTGAACGTTTAAAATGTTGATGTGATAATTGCATGGAAAGCTTTATTTGCAAACTAATAGGCATCCCAACGTTGTGCAACTATCGTAGCCATCATAAAACTGTTGCACGATTGTGCTCATATAATTGAGGAAACGAGTTTGTCAGCAGCGATATCGTTTAGTTTGTAGCATATATCTTGTTTCCAATGATGCAAACTACATATCTGTAACGCTTAATTCGAAGCTATAATATGTATATTAGTTATGAGGGTTTGTGGATGTTGACAAGCCTTTCAGAAGGATTTTGGCCCTCTCCTGATTTACACGTCGAGTTACCGTGACCTTCTGACATTGCTCACCCACCAGTTTTTCGCCTCAAGCGTGGTTTACACGTCGAGTTACTGTGACCTTATGGTACATTCAGACACCTCTTATATTAGTGGCGAAACATCGAGTTTTATCTTGCAAATCTTGTGCATTTAATGGTATATATTTTACAAATCATGACACGGTCAACACTCGGAAACCGTAATAATAGAGACTCGGGCGGTGAAAGCCTTTGATATCATTTAATATACTAGTTGTGATCTGTGAATTCAGAATACAGTAATTAAAGCTCACGGAAGGCACGTGTATACGTCGGTTTTGAGATCGCCCCGGGAGTCGTTCTCCTACTTGTTGGTCACGTGGTATTCGAATAAGTCGATCGCATTCAATTCCATTCCTTTTTCCTGCATTTTGTAAATTTTACAATGTTGTTTATATTGCATTGTTGTCGTACATCTTCATTACGGATAGGATCTAATCTCGTTTTTCCTATAATTGTTCTCAAGGTGCTCGTTTCGGCTGTCCTCTGAAGTTGTTTTGTTTTGTTATGCGTCAGTCTGAGTTCTAGTATCGCTTTATACAATTTTACTTTGCTGTGTAGTGTCATATATTTATTTATCTATGTAGAAACTCTCAGATATCCCAATATTCTTGAACTCTGCATGATCTGTTGCTTTACTTCTTGGTTTTGCGTTTCTATC
>ML218180.1:34531-47953 GCA_004785975.1 Popillia japonica
GTGTAACACTAGAGAAGCTCAAATTTGAAGTAGAGCAGACAAAATCTAAATGCTGGGAGAATTTCCACGGTACAAGGCAAGCTAAAACTCCTATGGGAACATGCAACCAAGAGATCCTTAGAATGCATTAACATCAGGAAAACTAATATTCGTATATTGGCAGGGATCCTCTCAGAATATTGTAAACCGAACGGACACCTAAGCGAGCACGGAATAACAAGTTGCTAAACAAACCATAACCCGAATAGGCGGAAAAGTAACCTACTCTTAGGGACTTTTACTATTGGAAATGTAAAACAGAAGATAAATGGATTTTGCTTGAAGTTTTTAAGCGAAAGAAACTAAAAGCACCAATACGAAACAGAAGAATTATTATAAAAAAATCCTGTTCCAGTAGTTTTATTAACAGTATCGGATTTCTGTAGCATAGATGTAATTCTTACAACACCCCTTAGAAGTTTTTTTTTAAAAAAATATGTAGATACTAATTCAGGGATACTATAGCGATACGTTTATAGTAAATATAAATTTCATTGCCATGGTTGGCTTGCAACACGAATACCAATACAACTGTAATTTCAAAATCAAACTATTCTACACTTAACGGCTGGCTAAATAACGTGCTAATATTACAATTAATCGCCACTTACTTATCTATACATTCGGATTATAGCGGCATAATAATTCACTACAATTACATGCCCAAAGTATCCGATACTGCAATGCTATTTATTTTCAATTAACGAGTTGTTTTATGTATATACGTAATTCATTACAAAGCATGGCATACAGTCGTATATACAGTTATGTACGATCATAGAATTTGAGCGTTTGCATAGCAGATACATCCTGTACTCGTAACAGTTGAGCTTTATTGACATTTTAATAGGTTGATTAGATTAATTTCCAATAATAGATCACCAACGCAATCCAATGGATTTGCTTATTGCTGTGTTATAGTTTGAACTAACGTGTCCTTATAACAGTCGATTTTTAAAAGAAATTGTATTGTTTTCCATTTCTGTTGATGTATTTATTCTAGAATAACGTAAATAGTCGAGTTTATGATTTAGATAAACCACGATAATTGGCAGAAATGTCAACGCTTTGGTGGTATCCATTATAAATATTTAAAACGTCTGATTACAGTCATTTTTCAACTTAATGTAGTTTAAATAACTTACATAAAATTAATGCGTCATAAACACTTGTGCACAAACATTTTAACGATGTATGTTTCCAGGGTAGACGTATAGACATGAGTGCACGTGTGTATGATTTCGCTTAAAGCCGAGTTCGAGACGTTCATGATACTGTTGCGATCAACATTTCTTTAACGTGCACATTTCACGCTATTGCCGAGGAATCCTTTGAAATATATTTTTGGAAAAAGCAAAACGACGCTATGTACGACACGTCTTTCCGACGGCCCGTCGACAATGTCGAGACGAAATTGCTCTCCTTTATGGTCGAAGTTCTTGACAAATGTAACGAAATATGAGTGAGAGCTTGGAACGCGCGTGAAAGGAATACAATTGCAGTTGTGGACAATTCGCTATGCTATTTACGGCGCGCTTCGGCGTGAAATGGATTTTGATAGAGTAATTGTCGTTTGTATAAACAGACGTGCTACTTCGGAATGAAAGCAACCGTATTTACAGCAAACTTCTAGCGCAAACCCAACAATGCTATGTTCCGTCTCTATTACGTACATTCATAACTATCTACTTATTCGCTTTGACTGTAATATGTGATTGTTTCAGAATGCTGAACAGCTATCTTTGTATATTGAAGAATCGTGGTGAATTGCAATAATGAACATCATGTTGAAATAAACAATCTCTAAGAATTCTAACGTAATTATAAATAAAACAACTTCCAGGCTATACTGTTTTACATAAATACCAAAGATAAGCTCAAATGCGAAAACATTATCAGTAGATTCAGAAAAAACTAGAATCTGAAAATTTTAGGTTGAATAATATTTGTCAGCAAGAATATGACAGTTCTCTTATCAGGATTACAAAAGCACTCTCTCCCTCTCTGAGTGAAGTATATGAAATATCACTCCTCAAATTGCTTTACGAAGTATGATCAAGTGCATACTCGGTCGTAATCTCGCGTTTTATTCATGGACAATATATTACCATTATGTGTATGTACATGGATCCATTCACCATGCTACCAAAAAGAAATACATTTATATGTACCTACATAATATAATCAAAACATCTCCGTATACCCTTAGGGGTGTAGGCACGTATAAATAGGTACACTCGCCTGAAAGAAGTTGTAGAACGATTTACATATAATCGTTATGTAAATCGTTCTACAACTTCTTTCAGGTGAGTGTACATTTAAATGATTTATGAAGGCTTTCCAGTTTTTTCTGTTTGCTGCAAGTTCCTTAGCTTCTTGCCATGTTTCCCTCTGTCTGCCAAGTTTTTTTCCCAGCCACTCGGTCCCATGTCTGTCTGGGTCTTCCTGTCTTCCCCTTCATCCATGATTTGGACTCCAATACTTTTCTTACTTGCGATTTTCCGTCAAGTCTTTGCAAGTGTTTCCACCATCCAAGTTGTCTTTTTTCGATGAAGTGTAAAATGGGTTCAATATTCAGGTCTTGTCTAATTGTGTCATTACGCATTTTGTGTTTGATGGTCACACGTTTCACTCTTCTTAAGTTCTGCATTTCAGTTGCCCGCACTTTACTCGTCTCATCCTTAGTTAGAACCCAAGTTTCACAGCCATATACAAGAATAGGTCCATAAATTATTTTGAAGACAGCCATTTTTGTTCGTTCCGATTTTCTTTCTATTAGCATCGTACTTTTTAAATATGCACATTTGAGGAGAATGTGTTGATAGTTATATAAGATTCAATAGTACTTCTTCTTGCAAAATATAGACGTTAGCGGCGTTAGAAACAATCACGAGGAAATTTATGCGATGTGAAGCTTACAGCGTAGTATATCATATGACTTACGGAAAAAGGGCATAAAGACAACGTTAATATGCCGAAGGCCTCTTGGTAAGTGTTGGATCTCAAGTCTCAAATCGTGTTACAGTCCTACACGACAATCGTAAGACCCTATGCTGCTTTGGTTTGGTGGCCAAAACCAACACAGAAGACTGTACAAGAACAACTTCAATAAATCCAAAGGTTTACTTGTCTAAACATCACAGGAATGATGTAAACCTGTACCATTGCAACGCTGGAAATTAAGCCATTTCAAGAGATATCTATTAAGTAATATTCGTATACACCACACGCTCAGTTAACATATGCTTTCCCAGAATTTTCTAATAATATATTTGAGTATTGTAATTTAAGTATATTTTATCGTATTTACATGTCCACAATAATTATATCGGGTCAATGTTTCAACAGCCATTTATTGCATACAAGGTGGCGCATATGTCACGCATTGGTTCAAATAATATATACAATTTTTATTTTCAAATATACATAATATTACAATTTTAATTTCACCTAATTAAAAGATACAATACGTAATTGTTTCTTTTATTAATTGTGAATATTGTGTCTTTCAAATGGCCGCCATTTACAGTTTCGCAAGGACGAGCCCTATAGAGAACACATTCCATCATATTCCGTAAAATTCCTGGCTGTATTGGTCGACTTTCCGCTCTAATGTCGTTCTTAAGCTCTTAGGTAGTTACTGGACTGTTTACGTAGACTCGTTCTTTTAAATATCCCCAAAGAAAAAAGTCCGGAGTTGTCAAATTCGGCGAACACGGAGGCCAATTAACATCACCAAATTTAGATATTACACGTTCCCCAAAACTGTTTCTTTAGAAGGTCATGGTTAGTCTGCCAGTATGAGCAGTTGCCACATCTTGCTCGAACCACAGCTCGAGATTATTCTCAACAGCTAGTCTCAAAAAGTTTTCTACTAATGCCCGATATGGATCTCCATTTACGGTTACTGCCACAGTTTCTTCTGTTTCAGAAAAATATGAGCCAATGATTTTTTCTTATACTTTATTGAACGCAATTCTTGTTGATGTTGAGCTCGTGGGTTTTTGGTGGCCCATATTCTGCAGTTTTGCCTATTTACAAAATCTTTGAGATGAAAATGAGCTTCGTTGCTCATTATCAGATAGTGAATATAGTCATTTCGCTCTCTAGCTAACTCTTGAAGACGAACTGCGTATGCCAGCCAAACATACATACGTATGTACCCCTGGATATCAACGCTTGAACCAATTGCACTTTGTCTGGAGACAACCGCAAACCTTTTAACATCGCATGCTTTGCCCAGGGTTTCTGGGTTTTGATTAATGCCCTTCTAGACGTGTTGGATATTTTTGACTGATCTAACTGATCGCGGTCTTCCAATACGTGGGAGATCTTTTACTGAACCTTGTAACCAAAAACGTGCAACAAGACGATCAATCGTAGTCTGATCAGGACATTCTCTAACATTGAAATGTCGACGATAAGCGCGTTGAATCAAGATGATAGAACGATGACTTTTGAAACCAAGCTGTATGATTTTGATACGTTGTTCAGAGTTGTACTTCGCCATAATTCCCAAATGACATCTACAAGTTTTTGACTAGAGTAAAACAAAATCACTGTAAATAACAAAGCTGTCAATTGTTTCAATCAATGCGTGACATAAGCGCCACCTTGTATAACAATCAATGTGTTTCTAATTTAAAAGCCTCGCAATTAGTTACTAGTATGATCGGCAATGTGTGATATAAAATAATTATTTATCTGTACTTTTCTCTTGGATATCACGTTATTAAAATTAAAAACTGACTGACAAGCCTTGTCTATTTCCTTTTGTGGTCTGTGTAGTTTTAGCAGTTTCATAAGCTATTTTACTTGCCCTAAATGCAACTATAGCAAACATTGGAACAATGGTATAGTGTGTTAAATGTTTCAAGATTTTGTAACGCATACTACTTCGCCATAAATCGTATAACATCGTCTCAATAAGAGAAGAAGGTCCCGTGGTGACTCCGAGATTATAGTTACCTTTTGTACTTTTTTACTTGTCAGTCGGCTGTCTTGCACCAATAGGCTAAAATGTTGATTTTTAGAGAAATTGTCATTTGCATTTTCTGGGGAAAGTGTAAGTGTACATCTAATGTCTATTTATAGTTTTATGACGATTTTATTATCACAACTCCTCACCACAACAACACTCCAATAGTTCATAGCCATGCTCGTGAAACACTTTGTATTTACAACCCATTCTTCTTCAGCTGGAGCATTTACTTCCTCTACAATAATATAATAAGTGAGTAGTTTTGTTCAGAGTTTCCTACTGCAGCATAAATCGTTACAGTATCACGTATGGGATTTCTAAAGTAGATTATTGTTAAGAACTTTAAACTGTCGACAACACGCCACTGTGTTGCGTCGTATGTTACATACGTTTGTACAAGATACCGGATTTCTAGATTTCGTTTCAATCCACACATGTCGTAACATCTCTTATCGCGTTCGGTAGTATCTAAATCCAATACACGCTCTAATTCAATACTTTGCCTGTATACTGAGAGATCAGCAAAGATATATGTATGATCGACAGCAAAGTTCGCCTGCGAAATTTGAAAATTTTGAAATATCCCTGTCAAAGAGAAGTGCGGGTGGGTAGTCGGGCGTATGCGTGCGTGCTTTACTCGTCTTTACACTTTGACCCAGTTGCTTAAAAAGGCCGACGATGTCGACGTGCTGAGTACATGAGCAAATTTACGTTATATACATATCATCAAAGAGAAGAAAAGGCCTTCACATCCTCGTGAATGTGCATACCAGTTTCCGTGCCTTAAATTCCTTGTACCCTTAGATCCTGGCGTTCTTACTGTCGGCAGCATCATTCGCTGATCTAAAGAGTGATGAATTAAGGAGATTAAATATGCGTTCATCAAATTCGTAGTATTTGTAATATTATACATACGTTTATATCGGATTTTCTGCCAAAACGAAAAATATAATATGATAAAGCAAATTCTGTATAACATTACGCACATCTGGGCTGTTTAATTTTATCTGTAATCATTATCTTACGCAGTGGGAAAGGTTGACACAGTAAATGGGGATATTTAGAATTTGAAAACATCATACTTTAAAAATAGCCATCCCCGAAAATTTTAAATAAATACTTTCAATGCTTAGAAATGAATACAATTTATGTACATACATATGTATGTATATACATAAAATAAACTATACATATATAAAATAATATTGTATTAGATCTTCTACATTTTCAACAGGCGTTAAATGCACGATGTTTTTCAAATAATTCCACAAAAAAATCGAGCTGGGTTAAGTCGGAACTTGGGCGCCACGCTACTCTACTTCCGCGACCTATCCATTTTTTGGATAATTTTCATTAAAGCATTGTTTAACTGCAGTAGCAGAATGACTTGGAGCCCAATATGGCTGCATCCACATATCCACACGAGCTAGCAAAGGAAAATCTTGTAATAAAGGTGGTAGGTTGTTATTTAGCAAACTTCAGTAGTTCTCAGCATTAAATCAATTAGGTAGTACAAAAGGAGCAAAGAGTATGTTATCGCCCATTCCTGCCCAAATATTCACTGAAAACCGAGCATAACCGAGCACTGTGTTGTTCTAATAACCAGTTGCATAAGGTAACGTGCTTCTCGTAATCTTCCTATGTAATAAATGTTGCACTCTTACTTTTTGGAAGAAGATCTTTGTTCAAGTTTTTTTAACCACGGTTTTGGAGGCACCAACAACTCTAGAAAGAGCAGGCATGCATACCCAAATCGTCGTATACCATTTCCATTAAATATCTCATTATTGTTTCTACGAAATTCTGCTATAAAAATATTGACTTTAAAACTCTCATGCTCGAAAACTAGCATTCAACCACCTAAGTTTTTTAATTTGCTTTAGGCATCCGCAAAGGAACAGTTCTACCCGAAGCTTTATAGGCATTTACGGGACACCCTGTATGTACATATGTATATATGATATGGCATCACCAGAATGTGCCCGAAGTTCGAATACTCTTCCGCGAAAACTATTATTAACATTTTGGAGGTAGGTACATAAATAGCAATGATTTTGTAAATCGTCTTAAAAATGTAATCAAAGCAGCATTCTATAATAATGAAATAAATTTATGTTTGCGCCTATTCCCACATGAAAAGGGGTGCCGTACTAACTTTGATTTGTTAAAACGTAATTGTGTTGGGAGATTTATGGCATTGGAAGCATGAATATCAGTTAGCTATCGTAAATATAAAAACCATTGTGGATGACAAATATTCTGGTGAACTCTGTTTCCGAATTCCGTTTCGATTATGTTAAACGGGATATAATTTCCACAAAACAGTCGTATGTGGCGGTTTGGCAATACTGTCAGTATATTAGCAGTAATTTTTTCTACCCTCAGTATTAGTAGAATCGTAGAACGTTTCAATTATGGCAAATTGATTTTTCTAACATTCAGCAGTGCTCAGTTATTATACTCCGAAAACTTAACATTATCATTAATAAATATTATTTATTTTTAATGTATAGGTAAGTACTTTAAGGAAGTTAATGAAATTTTAGTTTTTGATTGCGATTAAGTAGAATATCAGAGCAAGATAACAATAACTTACTCATTACAACTCGGGTTTAGAATTACTATTCCTGCTGCATGTGTCAGCCCTCTCCTGGCCACCTTCACCACTGAGGCATTTAGTAAGACGATTTATACGGTTACAAAAAATTTTTACCATAGCCTAGCACACATCGCTCAAAGTTATGGACACAGCTCATAACCAAATTAATGGTCAGCTTTCTATCTGATAGGTTCTCTAATGTTAAAGCCGGTCAGGTCGTGCCACGTATTAGACCAATTCGGTTTATGTCAAATGTTCATCAATGATAATGAATATCAACGAAAGTAAAGCTTCCAATAACTAGATACGACAATGATTACTAGACTTACCTTTGGAAAAGAATACCAGCAATATAAGCAAGGTAGCTTCAGTAAGCCATGCTATAATTGATCCTGGAAAGATTATTTTAAAAACAGCGTCTTTCAAATTATGTAAATATTTAATAAAAAAAAAGAAAGCCCGATTCAATACAAAAACATTTATCGTGTACGCCTACGTACTATAAATCCGAAATTCTAAAGGAGATGAAACGTATAAATTGTTTCATTTTCGTAGGCGTATTGTACAATAATGTTAACTCTTTCTCGTCTTTGTCTTTTGTTCCTGCGTTCTTTCGTTGACCGTTATTATTTACGGCATGCTTAGCTGACACTTTCCTCACGATAAGATTTATTCTTTGCATAAAGATCGTCGCGAGACATGTTCCCGTAGAGAGCAATATACCTGTCAAATTAATGTGTAATATCATTGCAAACCATTTGTTATTCGCCTGGTGGCTGTGGTGTGTATAGGTACTTACCTAGGTATATTAATTTTCGTAGTAATTTGTCCGTTGCGGTTCGAAAAGCGTATAAGTATTTCAGAGCGACATATTCGAAATGGGAGAAATTCTAACACAGATACACCAGATTTACATATCTGCGTACCAATACATGAGAATTTATGCCTGCTCTTACGTTGTTCTGCTATGCACATACATACATTGCAGAACCTACATTCTGTATGTTTGGAATATAAGTAAGGAACAAGGATAGAATACCCTTCAAGCGATTGTGGAAAGCTTATTACTTATGTAGGGCATTGTATTGTAAACATTCAACCATTGCTAGAGAAATGACAACACAATCCTTGTTAAACACTGCATAGGATATATGTATAAACAACTAACTTTAGCATGTAGAATAATTGCAAACAATAAGTTTAGTACAGCTAGAACTCAGAAATTACAAACTGCTGTTATGTTTCTGTACGCAGTTTTAGTATTTCCTTATGTTATACATTTTGCTATATTGCCTGAGTGGTCAGTACAAAATTTGAAGTCGTTGTGACATTTTCACCCATAAATATTCAAGAAAAAGGTTAATTACTCATTAGAGTGTTAACTCTTATAAATGCATTACAGTTTATCCATATCAAAACGAATTAAAACTGCGTTAAATATTCAGTACTTCTACATAAATTTTGGACTAGAATAGATGGATTTTCTGATGAGTTGCAGTCGTAGTTTAACAACAGAGGATGATGTGTTTTGTTAAGAAACAGAAGGCAATTGCTATATATCCATGAAAAACAATTTTATGTCGGTGGGGATTTAGATATTTTATAGTGGATGAAGTGTATTGCAAAAAATTATGAGAAATGCTATTTATAAAACTGCTTCTTAGAGAAATATCACATTTTCAAATATTTGTAGGAGATTTACTGGAAAAATTGTTGAAATATCAGGCAGACATTGGTTGGTTTTGAAGTTATGAAGGATCTACATACATATAATGTGACTTCTAAGATTATTCAGAATGTATGTATATGAAAGTACATACACATTTATTATTATGAAATTTATTAAAGAACGTGTACAACTTTGATTATATTGGTGTGTGAAAAAAAACGCACTTGTTTTGAAGAATGCTTAAATATTATTGTTGGAGTTTACGGAAATTATGTTATGCTCCCTAATTTTATTTGGAGAGGGGTTTCGATGTGCATCAGAAGCTGATAATTGAAAAATCATTCAATTGCACATTTCTCTTCCATATTTTGAGGAAAAATGATAAGACAGATGTATATGTTCCAATATTTAAAAAAGTATCTGATTGTGTACTATTCTATATGTGCATATAAGGATAATACGAGAATAAGGGTACGTACGGCTCAAGTTTCTATAATGTATCAATAACTTTTGTTAATATAAGTTCTGGTTCAACTCTGTAAACTCAGTTAATGTTCTCGAACTAAGACAAGTGTATCTGTAATGACTCATATAGTTTAATTCAAACAATCTCCTTTATGACTCAATTTAAGAACCGCTAAAATTTACGAGATCAACACTGGCTACAGCTTTATATTACTAATCCGTTCATCTTCATTCTGCTGCCATAAAAAGTGACATAAAGTATTACGTTTAATTACCTGTGTCACCCTAAAAGACCCCTCATTATTTTCCGGTCTTAATCGTCCTCAAGCTGAAAATACTAACTAGCCTAAATAAACCGCATCCAAAATATATGTCATTCGATATATTGTTAATTAAGGATAGGTCCTTATTTACATAATTACACGAGTAAAGTAATTAACATACGTTAACAGCAATTTTTCCTTCTCTTCTACGTTAAGGAACTTAATACCATTTATACATACGTAGGTTTTATTTAATGGTCATTGCTTGCTCTGGTCGTGAAATTAAAGTCTTTATTTGTATCTGCCATCTTGCGTTTAATACACAGTCCCGCTTCTTAAATAACGTTTTTTTTGTCTCCGCTTTAGATACAAGAGAACCTAGAAGATACTTTTCAAGTATGCCATCGGAGTGTGCTGTAGGTTTTCAAATACATTAGTTTTAATTATTAAATACTACGTCGACTCTTCAGGTACATATTTCTATCTCATTATGTAAACGAGACATATCCTCAACAAATCGTAGAGCTTCGGCATGCCATTATGACAAGCTTCCATTGTCGTGAATATTCCAGCTACACACATACATGTGCCTCGCAGTATTAGTTGTTTAAATTTATTTCAGAACAGGTTGTTCTCTATTGGAATTGTTAGGTAAATTCCGTAATGTCGTGGGAATGTTTGATTTTGAATCGACTAAAAATTTAATTTTCGAATGCGTTGACAGTGTAATATTTATCTCAAATGAGTATTTAATCTATGCAAGAATCTTTTCTAATATATGTACATAATAATATGTACATATGTACAACATACATAAATATACTATCGTAAAATTACTTTTAATCGAATTACAATGAAACAACATTGAATTTCTTAAGCTAATGTCATTAGGTACATCGAAATGTATGTATACAGGATGTCCGCGATATACAAAGCATGCAGTTAAGGGATGATAACTATAACGATTTGGAAACAAAAACATTTAATACATCATGGGTCTATCTGTAAGCGTAAACGAGAAAAAAAATTATTTATAAAAAACCTTATTTGGTCAAACTGTACAAGAAAACTCATCCATATTTCTTCTTAAATAACCAAAAAACCATATCAAAAATTTAGAGTTGAAAATGACTGAAAACAACGAAGAAAACGAATTATTTAATACTTTGAAATTGAAGCGTGGTGTCATTTCTCTTACACCATACTGTACACGTATTCAATAAAAGCACATATGCCAACGAAGCATCATATGTTTATACGACCTTGAACTACATTAGACTATTGTATCGTACGAAGTCAATGGCCATACGTTTTAAAAATAAAATTATCTTTGCGTTTTTTTTAATTATTAGTTTATTAGTTATGTTGTAGTTAGAGTGAAAAGGGGGTATTTAATAGCAGCCTCCGATCGGTAAATGAAAATTTAAGTTGAGGGAAAGTCGCATTGAGTGAAAACAATGTAATTACTGCAATTATGTTATGGCGCTTTAAGCTCTTTCGTAAAGGGTACTACCTAATTGAGTTCTTTTCTTTTATTTGTGATAAATTGGTGGTCCTAAAAAGGACCTTTTTGAGGAGAAAATGAATTACAGGAAAGGCTCGATGTGTTGCCCATTTGCAAGAACACACGCCTGTAATCGTCGGGTAAATCCTGCACAGATCTGCTGTCGCTGTACAGTATGCGTCGAAGTTTGTGACATGAAAAATATTTTTTTTCTCGTTTGCGCTTACAGATGGACACAAGGTGTATTATATGTTTTTGTTTCTAAATGGTTGTAGCTATCATCCCTTAAATGCATGCTTTGTATATCGCGGGCACTTTGTATAGAAGCTGCAGATTTTAATAGAAAAAGAAGAAATGACACATTCTTTAAATAATCTTAATATTCTAAAGTCACACGACATTGTGACGAAGCCTTGGGTTAACAGAAACTGTGAATGAACTGTCACTGTTATTGCTAAAATTAACCAAGTTTAAAGTAGTATAAAACATTTGAAAAGCCAATTTTGTCATTAACAGTAATCTTCAATAGTGTCGGACGTCTTTGATGATGAAATAAGAATAATAGTGATCAAATGAGTATGAATAAGAAAAACTGAAAACTGATTTTACTATACCAGTTCAATATTTTTCTCATAGAATAAAAAAAGAAAGACCAGTACTTAGCTTTGCAAAATGTAATAATCTATGAGGAATAAATAAAAATGGTTATAAGTCAAATCTATCTGATGGACTATTTTATTTTTAACATCAAATATAGAAATAATATTCACTAATTACCTTACTGAATTGTATGAAGATCATAATTCTGACGAAATTCACACACACTGTAATTTCAGATGTACATGGCATATCGTTGCCTTAATAAGAAAATTGCCTAACTCCATTTCATGAAATTTTACAGGAGAGCTAAAAAACGTTTAATTTTGTGGATTTCTCTTACCTATATGTGTGTTATCTTGTTGAGATACTTATTTTGACACAGTGTTTAGAAGTCAATAAATAAATTAAAAAAAAATTTTTGAAAAAATAATGGAGTTAGGCATACTTCCACATAATTTTTAGATTTCTGTGACAGTTAGGCAAATTGTTAACCTACCCGATGAAAAGTTTAACTAATAATAAAAACTTATTTTTGTTTTATAATTTATCGCAATTGGTACAGGTTTTAACTGAAAATATTCTGAAATAATATTATTTATAGTAGTATACAGGGTGTATTTGAAATAAAAGTAAAAAATATTGAGACCGGTAAGATGCAAGTATGGCTCACATAATCTTAATATAATGCGGATTTAGGCAGTTTTCTAGCGCTTTTTTACTGACGTAAGTTAGGCAGATTTCTGTTCATTCATTTCTGTCATTTATGAGCGTACACAATTTATTTTGATATAGGCAGTTTTCTGAATCGATAGCCACTCATATTAGGATCCCGATGGTACTAAAGTCCTAATTTTACTAAAAGTGGAGTTAGGCAATTTTCTTATTAAGCCAACTATATGTGGTATCTGTACACCTAAGCATTCAGTGTAGTATGCGCTAGAAATTTCTCATCCTTTCTTGTACTTGTGCCCAAAATGTATCTGCAATTTATGAATTGTTCTGGAAATATACAATTATTATTACTGATGAATATAGTACCTATAGCAATTTCCTATATTGACTATTTTCTTTTATCATTCTTATTAGTAAAGTTAATAGTAAGTATTTTAAAGACTATTCACGTTCATTCTTCGTTCTAGCTTTGCTCTATTCATATTGACTAGTAATTATTTTTATTTAATAAGTTACTTCCAATGTTCATTTATGTATAGTTTCGAATCGGTAAATCTGTATATTGGTTTGCTAAATAGACAAATGGTAATGGTCGAAAACCGTGCAACTTCATCAAATTACGTTTCAGTT
>SMLS01065508.1:0-60945 GCA_004785975.1 Popillia japonica
TTTAATTTTAATTATATTGCTTTTCTAAATAAATGAATTATAACTTTCTACAAATGCAATTAATGAATAATTTATTTAATTTGAAGCTTACCAAGGAGATATGCGAAAAAGACAGTACGTAGCTATAATGGTAATGAGGCTAATAATAGCGATATTTATATTTTCCTGCAGTAATTATAAACAAACAATAACGACATATATGCAAAACAAATAATATGCTAGTACTGCGCTATAATATGAGTGTCCCAAATTTCTACGAACGAGACTATCAGTCTGCATTATTCTCAACAGTAAATCACATTTTAAGTGGTGCATCTTAACAGACGACTGTGGCAATTGTCCTTAAAGACGTGTACACGATAATACCGAGTCAGTTTCGGACGCCAAATTATAATTTCCAGTTAGGATATTCAGTGCGTTGGTCAGTGGCATATTTTGCATACACTCTAACATCACTTTGTAGTTAGGTACAAATCCCGGTCGTTCTTCGATATTCGCACCCCTCTATATTAGAGAAGGAGAGGGCTAAAGTAGCATTAAAGTAGGGGTCCTCTAACAGCCGGAGCAGCAGAACTTTAAACACAGATGAATGCACCATCAGTTCTTTTTGAAACGGGTCCATATACCGCACCATATCTATAATATATCTGTAGTGCATGAAGTCGTGTGAAATTTAGTCTAAAGTGGGTAGTGGTGGGTGCAAGAAGAACCTACATATACATATCACGAAGAAGGGTTGCAAGATTCGTAACTGGAAAGATGCTGCTACGTATCGTAACGCTCACATTTTTATTATTGGTGACGCAAATGATTTGTAAGTAACGTTTTGTCTATTCTGTTTTTTATGTTCCGTTTGAATTTTCTATTCATATACCACGTGTCTTTGCTCTGAAATGCAGACACCGATCTGTTGCTATTAAGAACAACGCTTTAAAAATAGATAAACCTGCAAACACGTGGATACGTTTGGTCTTTCCACACACCGCAGTTGGTTTTATTTCCTTTAATCTTTTTTATTGTGTGTGCATATTTGAAACGTCTAAATACTGGATGTACGAATTCGATTTTACCGCCATTCGTGTAAACTTAATCTGATTGGTGAAGTCAGATTTTGGCGCAATTTAAATTAGACTTCCTACACGTTTGAATGTCTTCACAGTAATATATATCACAGCTTCAATTTAGGCAGGGAATGAAAGAAGTATTTTACTGCTTGTATAGAAATAGGACCCTAATATTTTTGCCTGCTCTTTTTTATTTTCTATTGAGAGGATGACTTAGGTATATGTGACATTAAGATGTTCGTTCAAGGTTATTTTTTAACTATATTCTGCCAGATATACCGCTGTTTTTATATTGACAAAATTAAATAAAAAAAAATGAGATACAATTTAATATAAAAATTTTTAGTATATAACACACGTATTGAATTAACTTGATATATCAGAAGCATTTAGGATCTGATAGGGTTACAATACGTAATCATAAGTAAAATTTGTTTGGACTTGAATATTATATTTTAATACAGTTTCCGTCTTCCAACAAGAACTTGGGGATGTATGTTTTTAATGAATTTCTTAAGTGCTCTTAGTGTTCAGTGTATAACAATATAGAACACCAAGAGTTTAATACGAATTTTAATTACTTCAATATTAGTTGAAGAAATGAGGTTTATATTAATAAAGTTTTTCATAATCTCTTGAAGACTATTGCGTCCTCAAATAAAGTAGTTGCGTTTATTAACTAACTGTTTACCACAGTGTTTTTCAACAGTGGTTGATAATCCTAATTGCAACGGTCGATGAGGAATTAAAATTTTGTAGTGATTTCGTAACATTTATACAGAAAGAAGTATACATTGGGAACTCGCTAATTCGAATTGATTAAAACATAGATGATTCGGATTAACGGAAAAATCGGATTACTGAGTCATCATTAACACAATTTAAAAAATGCGTTTTAGATTGCTAAACATTTATTACATCTGCAAAAATAAAAAACAAATATATACAGTGTGTGTCGCTCTAGACGGCACCACCCCAGTATTTTTTTAATGTATTGTCGATTTATTTTTTTTAAATTTCTGATCATACCTTTCACTAAACTGTAATTTTAGAGCATGTTACTTTTGGCCATTGCAGTAAAACGCTAGCTTACTGCGATTTAAAATAAACAGTAAAGTCATATTAGGGATTATTTTATAAAAAAAATTCTGTTAATAAAAGTTGTTCAGAATCGTTTAAACAAGCTAAATTCAAAATTTGATTAAAAACAAAAAATCTTGAAATTATTTCCCCAAGTATGGATAATAGAAAACGAATAAAAAAATATATCAATGCTAATGATGATTTAGTTAAAAATATGTACTGTTATTTAAGCAAATAAGCTATCGAATTGAATTAATAAAATTAAAATGATGGTAAACTTGTAAAATAATTTTTCAAATTACATATCCGAATTTTTCGAATTTTCAAGATTTTTTGTTTTTAATGAAATTTTGGATTTAGCTTGTTTAAATGATTCTAAACAGCTTTTATTGATAGAACTTCTTCAATTTTGCTGTTTATTTTAAGTCGCAGTCAGCTAGCATTTTACTGTAATCGGGAAAGTAACATGCCCTAAAATTGCAGTTTAGTAAGAGGTATAATCAGAAACAAGAAATGTTGTAAATCGATAATATACATATTAACAAAATACTGAGGTGGTGCCGTCTAGAGTGCGACACACTGTAGATAAATAGATTTTCAAAAAAAGAGTACCTTATTACATGATGCAAAGTAGGTACATTATTACATGCAATCGTTTAGCTTTCATTACTCGTTCTTTTCTCGCTTCAGCCAAAGTTTGTGCATTGTTACTAATTTAGCTCCATTTTGTAGAGCCTATTTTATATTTTTTACTTTTGATTCATCTTTAACTGTTTCGTCAACTAAACCACTATCACCGCTACGTAGAGGCGAAAGCTCTTCATCTCCATTCGCAGTTCAGTTTCGTAATAGTGATGATTGTCAGATGAAATTTGTTACATGTTTCTGATTTCGGTAAGTTCTTGCTGGTTGTCTCCGGAAAATAGTATTTCCTTCATTGCAGATAATGGAAGATCATCATGTGAGTCATCTTGAGACAATTTATATAATATATTATAATTCAAATTAATATTTTTAACGGCGTTTGAAGTGTCATCCTTGACAATCAGAATGTGGACCGAAAACCTTTTTGGATAATAAAGATTACAAGATATCTAATGTTAAAGGGCAATATTTCAATTTTTTTCGGATTACAAGGGAATTCGGATTTCTGAGGATTATGATTGGCGAGTCTCCACAGTAATTGCATTTTTCTAATGGTTGGAAATGATTGAATGTGAAAATTTTCAAGTTCGTGTTCAATCACTTTTATGAAGTACCTTTTCTTAAGATATTTAAAATCTCACTAGTTCGAGTAATTTTTTTGCAGCGAATATGACGTTTGGAAGGGAAAAAGAGGATTTGAGAGCAAACTTGGTACCTGTCACATTAATACAAATAATTTTTTTGGCTTGCAATGGAAAATTTTCTGCTTCGGTAATTTTTCAGTTATTGGAATTTCTAATAAAGATGTAATGACGAGACGTTATTGTTATCGTTTCTACGTACGATTGTGTACCACTTACTGATATTTGCCGGACGATTCAAAGGAACTAAATGCGAGTAAATAAATTGCATCGTTGTTATGGTGCGGGATAGATGTAGGGTGAAAATATAAGGTAGAAGTAATGGTAGTCAAACGGATCAATAAAAGTGTACTTCACAATATTGCTCTTTTGCTCATGAAAATTATTTGTGAAGATACTTAATTCTTCAGCGGTATTTGGCATATTGAATCATGGTATAAAAAGGTGAAACCATTTATGGAGTTATTCCTTGATTTTCATTTTTGATTAAATTTTGAATCAAAAAGTTTAATTACATACTGTTCAAAATATGGGTTGATGTATACTACATCTCATTAATTCTACTGCGTAGTATAATACCTTATAGTCTATTAAAAACTGTGATGGTTATATGTTTAAGTAAATGGTTTTACAGTATTATATACTTTATCAACTACACGACCTAATAAAAATAAATATCACTGGAGTTTCCTCATAATTACGACTTACACTAACTAAGTAACTACTAATTACATTTTACATATTACTATTTACTTTAGTTGCACGAAGCTTCTTCTGTGCTAATTAGTAACTAGCGATTGAAACGGTCACGAAACGACCCACGCCCCCCAAAAAAACTTGTTATAATTACACATCACAAAGAAAGTTTTTCAGGACCACAAACCGCGGAAAAGACACATACGAATAAATCTACTTTGAATGATATTATCCGGAAACATTAACGCATGGGTAGCGCTATACTGCACTAAACATGCTGAGCGTTTACGAAAACTGTTAAGCAATAGAAGGTTAACTGCACTTAAACACAAACTACAAATGAAATAAGATCGCGAAAGACACCTCTTAACCAACGGAGAGGGCAAACGAATTTTTGTGAGATTTTCAAAGACCGAAAAAATGCTACTCGATTGCGTTCGTTCAACTACTAAAAATGGAGCAGCTTTCCTACTTATTTGTGGTTTGGGTACGCGAAAACGGTAGATCTGCGAAAAATGGAAGAGACTACGAGAAAATCTAATTTATGTAAAAATGGGAATACATACATATGTACATACTTCCTTATATTTTTTGGTTGGCATTAGTAGCATATATTTATTATTCAATGGTTGATTACGAGTCTTGCAGAGTCTGCTAATTCTGAAATATTCTGCCGCCTATAATGCGTAGAGAAGTATTAATTATTAAGTGGTATGAGCTAGCAATCCTACATAATGTTTGATATTTCTTGCAGGCTGTTGTATGAAGTTGTCGAAGAGTTAGCATTGGTACGACACTGTATTTATATTGATGGATTAGGAGTTTTATCATCAAGTGTGACTACAATGAAATTATTTCCAGCAAAAGGAGATATGTATATGAGTCACACATTTTGAATAGACTTGTATTAATGCTTGTTTTCCATTGAGGACCATATAACCAACAAAATTTTCCTTTTGTGATGGTTTGATTTTTTTTGTGCCTACCTAGTATGCTGATTATGAATAGTCAGATGGCATCCCTTTTTGTTTGTACTGTAAAAGAATTTTCCATAGGTTGCTGTCATTTTTCAAGTATTTTCTTATTTTGGAATATTGTGGTGTTTTGTTGCAACACTTTGTATCAAGTGTCCTTGTTCTACTTCTGACACAGGTTTTCTTCTGGCCACGTATTCCAGTCTCATGATGTATTAATTGAATCTGTAAATAGAAGAATAAAAAAATAAGCACACTAAAATTCGATTGCTCTTATTACTTTTAAGACATGATTTGGCGAAGCGATTCTTATTCTTAACGTAAAAGGAGATTAAATACCTAAATTAAAATACTTAACCTTGTAATGCAGCTGTCTAATGCAGCATTACCAAACAATACATGCTATGTTATGGAGATTTCTTTGTTAATTTTTTTTTAATTTATTTATTGAGCAATACTGTGTAACATAAATACATACAAATTTTAACTTAAATTAAATTTCATGTAAGAAAGATATCATATAAGTTTATCTCGTATTGTTTATAATAATCTAAGTTAATTTTTATAAAGAATTTAAGTATGTATATTCTTCTGGCGAAGATTCAGTTAATTCGTAGGTATATGTAGATCATCGTTTATATGTTTGCGTATGTGTGTAGCCTACTTCCTCAACTAAGATATTAAAGCGGCTAGACCCTCGACTCATTACTCATTACCTTATTATGAACCTCGTAACCGTGGCCATGGATTCCTTTATAATTTCTGTCTATAATATTTTAATATAGTTATCCAATGTCATATCGACGACTTTGGTTCATATGACATCATCTTTCTCTTAAGTTGAAAGTAAATTATTTGACTGCTAGCTAAAGTTTTCAGTTAGGTATGTACCTACTTGAATTTTATATCTCTTTACGCACATACATCTTGCGTACATGCATCTTACAAATTGCTTATAAATTTCAGAGTAAAAAAATTTACGTTAAGAGGTGTTATAAACAACTGTTAACAATTAATATTAACTAGAGTTAACACCTCAAGAGAAACTAAGAATTTTTACTATAATTATGGTTACAAATCTTTATTCACTTAATCGCCAGAATATTTATGCGATAACTACGAATCAGATACTTTGAAACTCATAAAATAAGCTTTTTATCTTAGAATTCCCAGTAGCAGTATAAGCGTTTCAGTTAATCTTAAGTACGTAATTAAAATTAGAATGAAGTTCAAAGTAGATATATGTACATATTTAAGAGAATGATAGCTGTTATGGATAATTATTACTACTAGTCATGATCATTTTCAGGAAGAGCGATATACATATGCACATATTTAACCTCGGCTAAACGATTTATCATAAAAAGTAATTGATAATTTAAATGTAATACGTTGATTTCTAATATACTGCAATTAAATTGATTTCTAATGCACCATTGACTGTATCATATACAGTGCGAGTCTGTAATCTGGAATAAATTCAGTAAAGCGAATTTAAAACTTGTCAGTGACGTCATATCTCAAGTTTGGGACACACTGTATAATCTTTCTCAGATGAAAAAATGCGCAATTTAAAATACTAATCGACGTGTCCGAGTATATTTCCGGAAAACAGACTGCCTTCGCTTTATTGAATTTATTCCAAATTACAGACACGCACTGAATATATGTATATGTATATACACTACGGCTCATATTAATTCGGCCGCGTAGTATAACATTCGAGATTGTTTGAAGAAGTGTAGTAGTTGTTCGTGTTTCTTAACCTTTTTATTATCATCGACCACTTGCAATATTTAACCAATCTGAGGGACACCCTCCAAACTAAACTATTGGCGTTTGGCCCTGCGGCGTTCTTTTTACACCGCTACAATAAAAACTAGAACGTTGTATTGTTCAATGTTTCGCTAACCTTCTGTCGTAATATTATCATATCGATCGTAACAAGTGAGTGCTCTCTAGTGGCAAGTTGTTTTTGATTTTTTTTACTTATTAGGCGCAGTATTTTCAACGTTTTTATGGACCCTCAATACCTAATTCACGGGCCCCTTCATGGCCCATGGTCCTGCTGGTGTAAGTGAATGATTTTGCAGTCTATCACTTAAGTAGTGTCAAAGTTTCTTGAAAAGTTTTGTAACGTTAAAGGAATCGTATTGTTATAGTTTCACGACAAAGGTTATTCGCTATAACAAAACGCGGAAAAGACGTCTACTATGAATAATACCTTCTGGAGATGTCCACGTACGGGTAGTGTATAGTGCCGTATACGTCCTAGACGTTCGTAAGTTGATATCAGTTATTGAAATAAATAGAAATCGCGAGAGTGACAACTCTCGCGACAACTAAACGGAGCAAATCTTCATAGGAGTATTACCGTAAAAAAGCCAATACTGCTCCACGGAATCATATAGAAGCAACTGCAACAGGGTGAAAAACATCGCAACTGAACAATGGATGATTTCGAAAAGTACTGTGGCCGGACGAAACCAAATTCGACAAAATTTGGACAAAAGAGATGAGTTCTTGTGTGGCGTTGAAACAGTGTGTTGTTCCAACTATTCAACATGGAAGATCTTTCATGCTTATTGGGGCTTGTTTTGTTATGCGACGACAGGAGATCTGCAATAAAATTAGCAAAATGCAGTCACGTCGGGCGAAGTCTTAGGTGACCATAATTCCATGTTTATACATGATAATGATATGAATCATTCGAGCAATATGCAGAAACTATGTGATCTATAGCAAATAACTACTTCGCGATTAATGGCATGGCCGCACAAAAATCTAAGCAAAATCTTCTTGAACTGTTATGAGAAGAATTGTATAGAATAATCCGCAAAACTGTCCTATGTCCGCATCAAATTTCTGGAATATTTTTTCAAAAAGACTGGATCAATATCAGCCGAGGTGTATGTATATACAATGTAGGTATACGAAGAAGTAATGATATAAATTTAAACGAGGCCATTTCTTTTCATTTGTTAAAATACCATGATGAAATTTTACTTCAAAAGGATGGAGCTTTGCAGTCCAAGAAACTTTAAAATTTTAAAAGAAGTACATAGAATGCAATTGTGGATATCGATAAATTAGAGACTCACAATCAAATACCTATGTTTGAAAGGATCAAATACAGAGCAGATTTATGAAGACATGCTTAATAGAAGCTTCTTAATACATGGTGTCGACTTTCAAAAATATTGACCCAGTTGATCGTGAGAGATCTATGAGACCCTCGAAGTAGGCGGAAGCATATTGCTGAGATATTGGAGATGCCATATAAATATGTCCATTACTTCGTTCATGTCACTTTCCAAATATATGATGACTTGT
Source organism: Popillia japonica (assembly GCA_004785975.1). Taxonomy (NCBI): domain Eukaryota; kingdom Metazoa; phylum Arthropoda; class Insecta; order Coleoptera; family Scarabaeidae; genus Popillia; species Popillia japonica. The sequence goes on from SMLS01065508.1 coordinate 8,437, forward strand.
GAAATAGATCCGTTTGTATTATCTCAAAACACAAATAACAGTCAATGAAGTGGGCCCATTATGGCTTTCTAAGCCCTTAGTTTTGAGTTGAAAAATGAAATATGTGCTCTTTCTGTAGAAAAATGCTCCTAAAAATAAAATACGCATTACATTTCCATGAATTGAAATGGGGATCTATGGTTGCAATTATTGACACCCCCACTCTATTCCGCAGGTCACCCTCGTCGAATCTGTTTCTTACATTGTTTGTGTAACGAAAATGATAACAAATAGTAAAATAATAGTAACATAAATGATCTAGCTCTGTATGATAAACGAAGGAACTTTCAATTGTACATATAAAATACAGGCGTTTCCTTTAAAAAATGGTGGATTTCTTGCGTTGGTTACTTCATTTTGTATAAACAAATTGTAATTTCAAGAGAATTACTAACAACCTTAAAACAGACGTTGAAACATGGATTATTGCTAAAATGAATTTGTAGTGTTTAAAGTGAAACAGATTCTTAAGGCATTACCAAATATCATAATAAAAATGATCGTATGCACAATATGAATCATTGCATTCAAATATGAATCAAAATATGGGATGTGACATTTAAAATAAAAAAGTTGGTACGAATTTCAGATAAATCAAAAGTGGTTTGTTGCCCTAAAACGTTTAATTGATATGGTATTTAATGTATACATGAGCTAACTAAAATATATCAGCTTAGGCAGTCTTTCTTATTTTCATTTTATGTTAAAAGTTCTTGTCAATATCGTAGACTTGTCAAAATTTTCGCAATTTTAAGTTACACAGTGACATCAATGCATTAAAATTTGATTCACATTTTATTGCATTATAACTCTAGATACGAGTTTCTAAGGCTAGCGAAACAGTCTTTGTAGTTTGCTCTCTGTGATTGTAAATACTATTATAAATAACTTTAATATTGAGTTTATTATTAGACTTTATATATGTCTCTCTTGTGACAAAAATGTTTATGCCGCATTACTATCATATCATAATATATGATGGTGATTTCGTGTATGAGATACAATTCTATACACCACTATGGAAATGATTGGTGCTAAGCAAGAGCCATAATTATGTAACCTATTTAAAAAAATTCGCTTTTCCTAGATTTTTATTTCAATATCTTCAAGTTTTCTTAATCATTTTCTTAACATCTAATAGGAACTCGACAAGAATCACCCGGTATTTATTTGGCTTCCTAATTTTAAAATACTTAAGCAAAAACGTCTATTATTTCAGGATGTGAGGGTTAGACAGTTGCTATAAACAGTGATTTTAGTACTACTATAAATATCCACACATTCACAGATTTTGTATTTTCAGAATGTTTAATTTATTTTCTCTAGTTAGGAAAATATAAAACATTCGTGTATTATTTATGTATGTTGTAGAATTTACTTGTATACAGCGTATTTTAAATTAATTTGCACACAATATGGGAACATGAAATTAAATAGAATTATGGTGATCTTATCATCAACTGTTGTTTATTGCATGTGAATGCCTACATTCTTTAATTCAGTAAAGCAAGTGAAAGAACGGACAAACTAAAAATTCAAAATCTTACTACAGCATTGAATCTAAACTTTGTGAAATTCGAAAAGCTATAATGATTTTGCATTTGTACGTATATTAAGAGAGTATTAGTAATAGTACTGGAATCTACCGACTTGCAAAGTATTACGAAAGTGAATTGATGTAGAACAATAGGTAAGTATCTACCTAGTGAAAAATGAAAAGAAATTCGCAAAGATCTTAATAGGAGTATACATATATCGTTTGTATTACAAAATTGGTGATAAAGCTGCAAAACTAAAGCTTATTTTGTCATTTTTGTTGCCTTTCGTGGACTTTAGAATATGAATATATGTAAATGTAAATTATTAATTAATAAAATTAATGTCGAATTAATGCGTCGTAGTAAAACACATTTTTATGAAACTCACATGTATTTATCCTAATTATCAAATGAATTATAGTGGCATCTTAACTATCTTCTTTATATATGTCATTGCACATAAAAGGGAATGACCATATCCCTCTTATCGTTATCTTCATTCTCATGATTTGTAACAGTATAGATAATAAACATTCCCTTTAAAAGCAGAAATGTTATCTGTTTAAATAGAAAGATTTCTTCTCAATTAGAAATATTATTCTTCATTATATAAATTTAGTTATTCACTACGTTAAATATAATCTACATATCTCAATAAACCCTTTCGCAGAACTCCATGCAGTTTCAGGGTATTAATGTGTTGGTATTAGTCAAAAAGTTGTTTTGTTATCAAAATTTAAGTACTGGTATATTTCCACTAGATACTTATGTATTCACTATCAAGACTAATTTTGATAAAACAATCAAGGGATGTCAAATCGGCCAGCAGATGAGGACCCTATCTTTGCTTAAGACAAAATTATCAGCACGTCCCAAGTATCTACGTTTTCGGAATCAGTTTAAAAAGATATAAAAATGTTCTGTGGTTATTCACATATCTTTTTTAAACTTCTGTGTGTATCGAGAGATTATGTACGTATATGATGCTAAGACGCTAGAAGTGTTACACCCAGAAGGAATAATTTGTTTAACTTTTTTGTAATGTGATAGTTTTTGATCAAAAATAAAGCATTTGCAAGAAGCTTTATTAACATGTAACACGAGAAAAAATTAATATGTTTGGCGACCCCGTAGCTGAGTATACCCCTGTACACGTCTTGGTATCGACAAAATGAGCTGGTCGATATCTGCTTGTGGTACCTCGTTCCAAGCAACTTGAACTCGTTGATTAGCTGTGCCAAAGTTTGTGAAGGATGGTGCAAAGTGGACAGTCTTCTCCCCACTTTACTTTACAACTTTAGGATTCGAAGTTGCATTATCCAGATATAGAATCAGCTTTCGATTTTGTTTTTTCATTTTCATGTCAAACTGATACAGCCATTTTGTCATAAGATCTGATGTAATCCAAGCCTTTTTGTTATGTATAAAGGTAATTTGTCGATATCATTTTCTTTAAAACACCGAGGATTTTTACTTATTTCAATAACTAAAGTTTTATTTGGCATGGTGCGATAATACGGACCTATTTCGCCAACATTAAATATATCCTTGGGGGAATAATCCTTTAAAATTAATGGTAATTTAGATTTCCATGCTTCTACATTTTCCAAATTTACATCAGCGGACTCACCAGAAATTGTGCCTTCGACAGAAACATTCCAACCAATCATTTGAAGCAGCAAAATTCTCGATGTTAAAATATCTTGCTGTCTCTAGCGCCTTTTGTTTAATCAATGATCCAGATATGGGAATGTAGAACCACTTATACACAACTTGATCCATTGCTACTCCACCCGTTTTAGGGGATTTCCGTTTCTGATTCAAATTAATACCTTCTTCATACATCCTTTTAATATCACTTTTGTTTTTTAGGATATCGTTAATTTGAGTTTTTCCAACTCCGAATTTTTCGGCTAACTTCCGCGAACCTTAATTATACTTTTCGCTCTCATCGATAATATCAATTTTGTCTTTCAGTGACGAACGTTTTCTTTTTAGCGACATATTCAAACACTTCCCCCACACAACGATAAACTTAAACTAATCGAATGAACAGGCGCTTTCGGAATCTGCTACAATCAGCTGCTGTTGTAAAATAATTCTATCGTATTTCATTATAACTAACAATAAACCGTTACAAGTAAATTCTGTCACTTTCTTTAGACCGAACAACAAATACGTGAGTTTTAAAATTTTCGATACGGACGACGACCGTTATTGGGTGGTAAATTTTATTGCTTTTATGCCATAAAACATTGGGATCGTCTGGCCGTGGCCGCTTTGTAAAGGCAGCCCTTATTGCAAGGTTTGTATATATGGCAATACTCGTATTGTAGATTTTTGCAATGTTCAATCTGGCCGTTATCACAGGTGTCCGTTGTATACAGGTGGCCGTTAACACAGGTTTTACTGTAGTATAGTGCAAATAAATGTGTTTTTTACTCTATACAGATATTTATTGTGTCATTTCTATTTTTATTTCAGTATAAATTCCCAAGAAAGGTAAGGTGTGTACTTTTCTTGAGAACCGACATATATTCATTGATGTCAGTGGTCCGTACACTTATGATTCAAATTTATGTTGAGATATTTAAGCATTATGAGTGTAAAATTTAAGGACCGCATGTGAATTAATACTAATTGATTGGAATATTTTTAGTAGTCATTTTAATCTTAATTTTGTTGGAGATTTAATGTTCAAATTAAAGAACTCAACTCAAGTACAATAATTGATCTGCAAAAAGTTAGAATAGAGAAATTAATTACGATAAACACAAATTATCTGGCTACATAAGATGGCATTCTAAGAAAACATTTAATTAATCTTTACTACATTGTTTGCGCCTGAAAGTTTTCATGTTTCTTTTTTGTTTCAGCTATAACCTGTCAAGACAACACTGAATCTATTGTCGAAACAACAGCTACTACCAGCAGAACTATTTTTAACGGCTCCCTTTTAACGGATGCTAAATTCACAGAAAAAGGCAGTACAGATCCTTCTAGATTTACAACAGACGATAGCAAAGACGTAAATTACGAAGGGACCGACAAATTGAAAGATTTCATTCAGTCCACGCGAGCTCTTAACAATTTTACAACTGTTACCGCGCCTGTCACTACGACTTTAAAGTCGGGAAATAATGATTATGTCGAAGAAGTGTTAGGTATTAAACAAACAGTAACAAATACAGATGGTGTTAAACAGAAACAAACATCTCCTGATGATGATTTAAATCATTTGACGACAGAGAGAACTATTCTTGCGAAGATAGACGATACAACAGAGAAAGAAAGCGATTATATTAACGGAGATGCAAACTTTTTAGATGAAGGTAGTGGCGCGGGAGACGTTTTAAGTACCACAATTTTGACTAGTATCGTAGCAACTGTAAATTCACCTACAGAAAAAGCTAATACCTCTCCAAAAATCGAGGAAAATGTTTTGTATGATGGATTAGATGAGTATATATATGGAGGTGATATTGAAGAAGATACAACGTTTGAAGAAACTACCCCAAATAAGGATATTAATGAAGACTTCGCAAACTTCAATTCTACAAATAATCTTCTTGCGGCAATACTAAGTAGCTTAGGCACACAAAATACAAACACAAAACAAGAAGCTGAGATTGAGAGTTCTTCTGCAACATCAGATAGGACTCCTCTGGTTAAAGAAGTAACCCCAATTGAGGACTACGAATCTTCAAAATCAACAGATTCCTCAAATTTAATTATAAAAGCTCAAGATTTGTTAACCCCTGATTACACAAAAACTGCGCTGGAAACGGGGATCGAAACAATTGATACATCTACTGACAAGAATCAAGCAATAAGTAATCATATTAAAGAGTATAATGAAGAAATATTAATCTCTGCAACAACTATACCTGATCAAATTGCCTTAACAGAAAAGAACGTACAAACTACTACAAATGCCCCATTTCTTTTAGAAGTAGAAGAAAATGTAATGACTACCATTCCAACTGTATTAGAAAAACAGAAAGTTTCTAAACAAAATTTTATTTTGGATGGCGTTGAAAATCTTTCTGCGGCAAGCATTGTTGTTCCTACTGAAGACATTTTGACAACAGTGTCTGAACATCCACCTGAATCAATAGCAACAACCTATACATCATCTGCATTATTAGAAAATGCTACTGATTTATCACAGTCTACTACGCCTGTAGATGGCAAAACAATCTTAGAAAATCATACTGCCAACATAATAGACAATGGGACAGATAGTGCTGTTATTTTCACATCTAAACATTCTAAAGAAGATGCTACAGTAGTTATAACCGGTACTGAACAAACTACTATCACGACTAATCAACCTAAACCAATAACTTCTTCAACTTTTGTTTCTACAAAGCAGACTTCAGTAATGAGCATAAATCTACTAAAAGAAGAAACTGAACCGCCTATTGCTGAAGTAGTAGCAACTGATCACGAGGAATTTTATAAGGAGTTTACTGAAAGTACAGATAATTTACCTGTCGAAGACTGGGATGATGCAACTAGTGTCACTAATTATAATAAAGAAAGTACAACTCAAACAAATTCTGCTGAAGATGGTTTTGAAACTACCACTACTATCATAGATGTCTGGTTAGCTGAAGAAAACATAACAAAGAACAGTTTTAATGATTCGATAGCACTTGACATCACAACTTCTTTGATTGGAGTTCACGATGAGGACACCACTGATTTTGCTACAATCTTAACGGATGATAGTGCTACAACAAAAACATTTATTCAGGATATAATGAAGAATACTACAACAGCAAGTCAAGAGGTAGTTTTAACGGAAATCATTACTGTGCCGTCTGATATTTCGACATTTCCAACCGAAACATCTCCAGAAACTATGTCAACTCATGACACAACACAATTAAATGTAGATAGCAAGGAAGGTGATGATAATTTCACACAATTAGAATATGATTTCGATGATATTGCCGAAACTTCAACAACATCTTCGAAATTCAGAAAAGAAAAGCAAATGAGAGATCCCGATTTGGGTGACGTAAACATTGAAACATCTACAAGTACTACCTTTAAAATTGAAACTAGCACTTCATACGTAGAAGAAAATACATTTGCTGATTCCCAAGACGGTATCACAACTACAATTTCAGAAATTGAAACCGTCACAGATCAGATTGCACCTGAATTTAATTTGTACGAAGATAATCTCACAAGTACAATTTTTTCAAAGGAATTAACAGATAATGGACAGTTTACAGCTGATGCAATTAATATTTTGAAAGAAAATAATTACGAAATAACCGAAAATCCGTTATTAAATAGAAACGATCAATTTTCTACTAGTACTGAAAACAATGATAATGATACAACGTCTATTACCGAGAATTATGACGATGCAGAAGATATTATTAGAAATTTGGAAGCAGAACTTGATAATATTCGAGAAGAATTACCTGATAGAAACACGGTAAAATTTGATGGAAATGTAAGCGATAATGACGAAATGAGAAATGAGGAAGATGTTATTAAAAATAATATTGAAGGATGGACAGAAGTTGCTGAGAATAACATTACAGAAGCAGCAATTGAAGAAATACTGAATAATATCGAAGAAATATCTGCAGACAACAAAGATAATAGTGTATTAGAAACCAGTCCTTTGCCAAAAAATACAAATGAAAACGTCACCGTAATTGATACTGTAAAAGAATTAATTAAAGAACAAAGTATAAAAGAAAGAAATGTATCGCTAATTACTGAACATATTCAAGATACAGTTATGAAATATATTACCAATCAAACTGAAGAAATTGAAGACTTGTTTGAGCAAAGTACCACTACTGATATAAACGAAGTGATCACTACAGAACCAGTTCAGATTAGCGAAGAGGAGACTATAATGCAAACTGTCTCAGAAATGAGGATTGAAGACATTACTGAGGAGATAGGAAAAGAATATAAGAAAAATGTTACAGTTACTCCAGAAAGTACAGAAGCTTATCAAGCGAGTACTTCAGGTTTAGGATATAACACAGAAAAAATTACCGAAGAAAGTTTATTTCAAAAGGACGCTGTGATTACAACAGATAGTGTAATATCTTCAATGCAAGAACTAGAAGACTTAAATAGTATTACGTCAAAACGTGCAGGCACACTATCAAGTGATATATCTGAGGATCCAACAACTAAAGTAGTACCTAGCACCAATGAAGAAATATCAACTATATCCAAAATAAACATTCCATTTACTTCAGTTTACGGTGAGCAAGAAATGTTGAGTAAGCATGTTTTTAAAACTTACATCGATGGAACGACAACTGAAAGCATACAAGTTGATTTAGTTGACCCTATATCCACACAAAAGAGCCTTTTAGATCTTCTCAGAGGTGAAAATGCGGATAAAGTTGAACATACATTAACCGACAGAGATACTAGAGTTAATTTAACAGCGCTGAGGGAAACAGATTGGAAGAAAATTAGTTTGAATGAATTAGCAGAGGACAAGCGAGAAGAAAATGAGGAGGAAGAGGAATATAAGGAAGATTTTGAAGATGAAGATATGAACAAGATAAAGCTGCTCGGAGAGGAATTGATTAATGGAAAAAATATTAGTTCGCATGGCAATTCAGTGTCTCCTAATTATTTTGATGAAGACTATACAGAAGAGTATAACAGTTCGGAAGTATACTCGGAAAATCAAGACGATTTTACGTCTTATATTTTGACATTACCTGCGCGGAAAGAAGATTGTATTCAAGGAAATATCAGCTTCAGAATTTTTATTGGGGTATGTACTTATTATGTATAAGTAATTATAGATGTAATAGCGAAAATGTTAGAATCTAGATTAAGTTATGCATTTTTTTGTCAACAGGAACACACCGTTAACATTCCTGACAATTTTCATGTAATTCGCAATGCTTCAGAAGGTGTTTGCAATGTTATCATATCTTGGAAATCCGACGATATCGAAAACTTTAACAACAGCGTTATTATGAGTTTTGAAGATGACCAGGATAATTATTTTATTAAATTTATAGAAATTACACATGTAGACAATATTGAAGGTAGGCTTATATGATTACAGAATTTATCAATTTAATAATTGTTTGATTCTTCTATTACAGTTACACAATCAAGTAAAGATGACTTAATGCTATTAGCAACGAAAATCGGAGATGTTATGGAAGGGAGTACTACAATAGATTTTGAAAATGGTTATCAAATTGAATTCACGAATATGAATTTACGTTTATGTGATAACTATCAAGATGAAGGTAAGGAAGAGTTGTCGTGATTTCTCTAATAAGTAGACACTAATGTAATTTTTTTTAATTTAGATTTAGCTACTCTATCCGAGACACAACCTATCATTAGCAATGCGATGATAATTGTCATATGTGCTGCAACAACGAGTTGTCTTCTATTCTTAATAGTCGCTATCATTTTGTGTCGAAAGTTAAGTACGAAAGCAACTGTGTATAAAATGACGATTGAATGAGATATTACCTAAGATTGTCACTGGTCCATATCAAATAATTTTTTTTTAAAGTACCAAAGATTTAACCTGTAAATATGAAATAAAGTAATAATAGTTACAGCTAGCGTTTTAATTTCGTGTATAAAGATTTACGTTGAAGTCAATGCCCAATGTTTGTATTCTAAAGTATTTGTAACTATTATTTTATGAAATGAGTACCTTATACATTACTGTGTTAAATGTACCTTATAATTATTATACTGCGTTACGAGTTTGGGAGTTGTTTTTAAATGAAAGTATACATACATATTTATTATGAGAATTTTGGCGTTACTTTTTATTTTTATTCGTTAATAGATATTGTTTTATTAACAAATTTTATAAGTATTTTAGTATATACAAATTAATTCATGTAAAATATGAGTGGCAGTTTTGTAAATAATATGTATGTTGTTTTAAGTAATAAATTTATGTTTTTAAACAGTGTTTTATTAAAGTAAAGGGTTTTCCATTAGAAGCGCTCGATTTTTGTAACGCAATAAAACAAATTGTGAGAATGATAGTGATCTATTTTTATTTGTATTATAAAGTACGTGTTAACATTATGTTTTAATGTTTAATTTCAATTTATGAAGTCGTTATCACAAAAAAATGGCTCAATTTCAGCAATAACGCGCATAATGTTGGCCTTTAATGCGGCAACCGTCCGCGGTTTGTCAGCATAGACTTTTGATTTTAGAATGCCCCAGAAAAAAATCCAGTGGTGTTAGGTCGCAGGATTTGGGCGGTCAATTAACGTAACCATTTTGCGATATAACGGAACCATTAAATTTCTCATGCAATAGTGTCAGTGTAGCACCATCTTGCTGAAATCGCACGTTTGTTAGATCCATCCCATCCACTGTAGGCTCAAAAAATCTCTTATCATAGCCCTGCATTGCTCACCGTTGACAGTAAGTGCCACTTCTTTTTCGTTTTCTTCCAAATCGACCTCCAGCTGCTGTAGCGTCCAATTAGCGAATGCATGTCACTGTCTATGATTGTTGGGCTTTAGTTCTTGTGCTAATTGGCCTTTATAAGTCCTTATGCCGGATTTGCCAAATTGTCGTCGAAGATAGGCCTAGTTGAACTATTGTGGATTCTCATGCATACTTTCCCGAACTGCAGCAATATTTTCAGGGAATATTGCGTTTCGCTGACGTACAGGCACTTTCTGATCTGCCACAGACCCAGTTGTTTCGAATTTGCTTATTAAACGGCGAATTGTGAATTCTGCAGGACGATCGTTGACACCATAAATTGCAAAAAACGTTTGCCGAATAGAACATTGGTTTAACAATTTCGACGCGTTGCTCAGTCGTGTAACGCTGCATAATAAAACGCAGAGACTAACTGAATACGGCTGCCAAAGATAGCACATGTGTGACTAACGACTTCGTCATGCGCAGTTGCCAATCATCGAGCGTTGCTATTGGAAAACCCTTTATAAATACAGTGGTAAGAAATAGATGTTAAAATATAATTGTTTTTGAATGAATTTTTCCAGGCTGTCTTGTTGTTTGTTCCTGAATCTAGCGAAAATAACTCCGAATAGATAGTTGCGTCACTGCATGTACAGATGTTTTCCAGGTTAAAAAAATACTGACGAAGGTGGAAGAAACACTATTTGTACGTTGTCGGGGTAAATACTCAATGTTCAAGGACCCACAACATCTAATGAGGTTGCTAAGCATAATAGCCTTCACAATGTGGTATCAAAGTTTATTAGAGCATTCCAATCTTAGTATTCAGTATTGTCTCTTATAGGATATTCCATATTTTACTATATTACGCAATTTGTAATAAATGGTCTTCTGTTATTTCAAAGGGATGGTGTCAGATCTATTAATATGTTTGCAGTTGGCAGTGTTCGTGTAACTCCAATACAATAGAATATAACTTTGACAAATGTTAAAATCGTAACGTGTGTTCATTTCGTTAGCATACTTTAATTTTTTGATAATGTTTGTATTTTATATTTTAAGAACGAATTTCTTTTGCACATTTAGTAGTAATAGGGAAGTGGTCATTTAAATACACAAAAGTGTAGTAGTAAAGTAAGTAGGTAAACTACATCTCTTTCAATCCAGTCACCCGATGTGGACACGCTGTATAAGCCAGGCACTATATACGGCCTCCCTATGCCTCATCGCCGACCACTGGACACGCTGTATAAGCGCTCCCAGGGAGTGCGGCTCTTCGGCCCCCAGGAAGTGCGGCCCCCAAGGAATTCGGTCCCCAGCCAGTGCGGTCCCCTCGACCCCATAGAGACCAGCCTCCAGAGAGCGCGGTGGGAGGGATGTCTGGACCGTTCGGCGCGTGACCTTTGACATCAAGCAATAATTTTATAACCTTTTTCCCAACAATCTTAGCGTCAGCAGTACAAGTAATAAACGTAAAACCTCTTTTCCAAGAATCTTATCGTCAGCAGTTTTTACGAGGGATAAACAACTAACACGTCTTTGACATCAATTAATTACTAATTTTAAAACTTTTTTCCAAGAATCTTAGCGTCAGCAGCTTTGACAAGTGATAAACTTAAAACCTTCGAGTCGTCAAGAAAACGACGTCAAGGTGAAACTTTAGTATTAAAGAGAAGCAATGATAATCAATGTATGTATTTAATTACTTTACTGAAAGGCGCATGGTTGTCAGTGATTCGGTTTGTGAATCCAGCAAAGCTGTAAAGTGTTCAGACCGCAGCGTATACAAAATACGAGACGCAGCAAGGACCTTTATCAAATCCGATAAAGCAGAAAAAGAAAACGAAAGGAACACAGGGTAACGATCGTTAATGCACATACATGTGTATGTCCATGGAAAAGTGCCTTTCTGCTATAAATGTTGATATTCTCCAAACTTCCAACGAACAACATTGTATAGATTCTTACATGATATTGGTTTTGAATTTCAATTGGTAAAGCGGAAAAGTATACTGATTGATCGAGATGATATCATTAGATGGAGACATCAAACGTTTCCGAGAAGAAAATAAATATTATTTGCATTTTTGATATTTACATTCATTGTTACTATATTAGTCTTATTTAAGTAAAGATTTCTTTTTCAGGAAGAACAAAAACTGATGAATCTTGGGTAAAGATAGGCCACTCAGCAACTAAAACTTGGACTGATACCACAATTAAATCTTCTTGTCAGGCTTTTTGTGAAGGTCTAATCACAGGTTTAAAATCTCCAAGTGGTTCTGGACCACGGTTCGCTCTGCTTCATGCAGGCAATGAAAATGGATTTATTCTTGGTGTAGAACTTACATTTATTTACAAAAAGAATACGGCCGATGCACATAACGAACTGGGTGGAGAAGTATACGAAGAATGGTTCACGAAGCAGTTGCTTCCGAATATACCAGAAAATGCAGTTATTGTACTTGACATTGCATTATATCACAGTAGAAAAGTGGAAAAAAATCCGGCATGGAAAAACGATCAAATCATTGAATGGTTAGGCTTTGAAGCAAATTCCTATTGAAGATGGTATGCTAAAGAGAGATTTATTATTCACAGTATCTCAAGTTAAATCTCAATACGAAAAATATAAACTTGATTTAATTGCAAAAGTCAACGGCTGTAAAATTCTATGTCTGCCACTAACCTATTTACTGAAAATTTTCTGAAAAAAAAATTAAAAACTACAGATTGTATTTTTATGTTACTACACTGTATTATTCATAAATATTTATAAAACTATTTCGTCTGATGTACCTCAACAATGAGATATTACATTCTTCTTATACTGTTGTTGTATTTTTAACTCCTTTTTTGAATGCTCTTCAGTTTAACATGTTGCTCAATTTTCTTAGAATTAATTTCAACAAAGATATGCTAGAGCGAGAATTTCTGAAATTATAAATATTAAATCTAGGTATATCATATGGAAGTATGTACATATAACCATATTCATATTTTGTACATAATATGTGTGTTTTATCAAGCATAGGTATATGTCGTATTTAACAATCATTTGCTGTTAAATTCCATGAAAACTTGCTATTCCATAAAGGTAATCGTTCAATAAAATTCTAAACAAAAACTATAGTATTTCAAATATCTAGTCATTCATATAATCGCTGTTAACCTAAATTAGTCGTGGCAACGATGTCATTGGTTTCCATAAGAATATACAGTGCGTCCATAAAGTAACGCATAAATTCATTATTAGCTAAATAAACACTAATATTAGAAATTCCCGAAACAGGACGATTTTTGATTTTAATTTAGTGTTTTTTCAAATTATAATCTAATATACAGGGTGATCTAACTTCGTGTGATGACGTCATCACACGAAGTTTTTTTTTAAATAAAACACCCCATTTTTTTTTGAATTTCCAGATTTCCTTAGATGAGCTGATTCCAAAAATGTATAACACATTGCTTCAGATTGATATAGGGTGGCAAAAATACAAAAATTTCAAGTTACTTACAAAATAATAAAGAATAAACGTAATACACACATTAAATGAAAATACATGTTGTTCTAGAACTACTTTGCTAAACTATTAAAAGACACCACGTATAATTTTTAACACTGTATGTACCAGATTTTATTAGTGCTCCAAGCCGTATATTTTTATTGTTTATAAGTTTTTTTTTCCATTTTTTTCATTTGACGTTAAAAACTGTCAGAAACATTAAAGTACATTTCTGGATTATTAACGCTTTAAAAAGAAGGTACGTTTACGTGAAAATTATCTAAGCAATTTATCCTATCATATTTTGTAACTTTTTTTACAAAATGCCTTTAACCGAAAGCGAGAGGATTGAAATATTAATGATGATTGGTATTGGCGACGGTATTGCGGACTCAACAAGAGGTATGCAGATTATTTCATGATATGCACCCACATCGTGAACCTATTTCACAATCTACGGTAAGCAGAATAGAGCGAAAATACAGAGAATTAGGACATGTGAGGGATGTAGCAAAGCAAGGTAGACCAAAAATTAATGAAAATATTCAACAAGACATAATTTTATCGGCAGTAGAAAATCCACGCTGTACCGTGCGAGGATTATCTATCGATTTTGGTATTGGGAAGTCTGCAGTATCAAACATTTTTAAAAAGGTGAAATACCATCCTTATAAACTACGACTTATCCATGAATAACTGAATTCTGCGAGTATATGATAAACCAAAGTAACAATTTCATTAAAAACGTTTTATTTTCGGACGAGGCAACGTTTTATTTGAACGGGCATGTTAACCGACAAAACGCCCGTTATTGGTCTGATGAAATCCACACAAGAATGCCACACGCAAAGGCCACAAAAAATCAACGTATGGACTGGTATTGTGAGAAATACAATTATTGGTCCATATTTTTTGACGAAAACTTAACTGCAGCATTATATCTGGATTTCCTACAAAATAAATTAATTCCAGATCTGATCCAACTTTTTGCGCGATTTTTTAAACACAACCTTTCCACAACGGTGGATAGGAAGAAGGGGAACAGTACAATGGCTCGTTAGATCACCTGATCTGAGCCCATTAGACTTCTTTTTATGGGGTTATTTAAAATCTAAAGTATACACTAACAGACCTGGAAATATCCGTCAGCTAAAAGATCGAATAAGGGAAGAAATGCAGAACATAACACCTGCTGTGCTACAGAATGTTAGAGAAGAATGTAATCCCCGGTTCTATCATTGGCTAGCGGTCATTGGAGAACAATTTGAACATTTAATTTAAATTTTCTTTTGTTTGTTTTTGGTAGTATATCATAGTAATTGCATAACTACGTAATTTCGTTTAATTTGTTCATTACATTCACTAAGGTAATACATTTCCATAAACAAACGTCATAAACAATTTTTGTTTTTTTGCCCACCCTGTATCAATCTGAAGCAATGTGTTATACATTTTTGGAATCAGCTCATCAAAGGAAATCTGGAAACTGAAAAAAAATGAGGTGTTCTATTAAAAAAAAATTATGATGACGTCATCACACGAAGTTGGATCACCCTGTATATTAGATTATAACTTGAAAAAACAGTAAATTAAAATCAAAAATCGACCTGTTTCGGGAATTTTTAATATTAGTGTTTATTTAGCAAATCATAAATAATAATAATAATAATAATAATAATAAGATTCCTTTATTCGTTAGCCTTTACAGGATAGAATATGTCAATATTACAATAAGAACAACTTTGTAATAAAATTTCCACACTCACATTACGTTTCACTAACCCCATACTCATGTAAATTGTAAAAACAATTCTCAGTCAGATACTCCTTTGCTCGCATTTTAAAACCTTTTATAGTTGCCACGTTTCTGGTTTGGTCCGGAAGTTGGTTATAGATCTGTATGCACGCAATATAATGCGTTACTTTATGGACGCACTGTATAATAATAATAATACTGAATACTAATGTTGGAATGCTCTATAATACCATAAACTCTAGGCAGAGAGAACAAAGCATTATGCTGGACACACTGAAATCTATGACAACAAGATAGCTATTCTATTAGCAAAGAAGACCACCACAATTTATAAATGAGAACAATTAAAGAAATTTCTGCATTACAATATTTTTACGATATTAAAAGTAAGTACATAGGTATATGAATATGCGTGTCATTATATGAACACTATTTGTTACGTATACTTATTATTTCTACAATAAATTATTATCTACCGCACATATTTTAGATATGTATATTAAACGTTGGTAAATTGTTAGAAACAGTTTGACAAGTAAATATCTCTTCTAATATGTATATTGCACAAATCTAACTACGGCTGTGACTAAAAAGTACGTTACAAAATTATTCATCTCGAACGGCAGGTGGTGTGTTAATCAATACTTTATTTTTATGCTGGTTTTTGTCTGGTTTATACACATAGAAAGCATCCGTCACTAACAATAATGCAATATATTTATGTATGTATCTATGTACAGTGCCGGTCAGCTACTTAAGACTGACAATAACCACAGGAATAAAACAAATCTAAATATTTAAATTTATTTTACAAACAGATTAAATATAGTATAAGACGTATATTTTTTGTTTTTATAATCTTTGTACGAAAAATAAGTTGATTAAGATACCTATGTATTTTAGAAACTTTTTGATTAACATCGAGTTGTTCGTCCCTTTGGACGGATCACTTATGCACATCGCCGTGGTAATGATTCTATTAACCTCCGACAACATTCGGCAGGTATACCGCGCCAACCTTCTTCAATAGTGGCATACAGTTGCCCCAAATTTGTTGGTTGTTTTCTTTTGATGTTTTTGTCGACATCAGTCGACACCATCTCAATCGGATTGAGATCTAGTGACTGCGATAGCCATTACAAAATATCTACAGAGTGGTGATTTAAAAACTCTTTCACTATGAGCGTTGTGTGTTTTGAATCATTATCATCATCCGCAAATGGTAATAGGATGTCACTTAGTATGTTCATGTACACATATTGATCCATGAAGCTGTTACTTCTATGAATGGGACCACCGCCTAACACCGCTTAATATCCACAGAACCTCCTCCGCCTTTCACAGTTGGTTTTATGCATTTGCTGGAGTTTTCTTCGTGGAAACGTCGTCTAACATACGATTTACCATCAGAACCAAATCTGTTAAACTTTGGTTCATCTGTGAAAGTCACTTTTTCCCATTCTGCTAACGTCCAATGGCGATGATCCTTCGAAAATTTTAAAGGCATCTTCCGATTACGTTCCAATATTAAAGGCTTCTTGCGTGCTACTCGACCTATTAAATTGAATTAATGTTGACTGTTCTGACACTAATCTTGTTGCTGATACCTGGCTAGCTTCATCTAAAACCTGGCTACCTGTTTTATGACGGTCGCCTTCAGGAATACGATGCAAAATTCTTCTTGTACAGTTTTTTTTCCTGTTTCTGCGTTTACAGGGTATATTATCGGTTGAGTTTCTTTTATTAATCAACTGGATTGCCTATACACATGCAGTTTTCGAAATACTTAATCGTTTTGCAATAACCGAAAACGAATATCCTTCCTCCTAATGTAATTTGCCGCGTCTGCTGAGGAGTGATGTTCTTTCCTCGATCCATTTTCGTACACTGATTCGAATATTTTGTATATTTACGCATTGTCAGCTATTAGAGATACCCGTTACATATAATCAAGCCATACCATGTGTGTGTTTTATTGTTTATTGTTATTAAATTGCTATCGGTCTTAAGATTGTGGCCGCTCCCAAGCAAACAATAAGACAACTCCGTTGAAATTTCATTTGAAAACATAGATTATTTAGAACTGTTTTCTATTAATATTGATACGCATTCTTTTTATATTACAGCATGTTTGGTGGTATGATGTTCGAACAAAAATAAAATAATCTTTAAGGTTTTAAGTAGCTGCCCGCCACTGCATATAATTACAGGCAAACACAAACTCGATGGATGCATAATGCGTCGGTTTTTTTAGTTTAAACTGATTGGTTGCCTTATATTGCAGTTTTCATTATATTTCTAGAATTTACCACATTTTATTTTACTATCCTCTACGTAAAAAATGCATTGCCTCTCTTCCTTTACCGTCATCCGCTCGACCAGGTGGTAATGGAAGGACGACGCGACAATAATAGCAATGATGATATGGTGACGGTGGTTAGCGACGCCGATGGTCTCGTGATGGTCGAGTGCCCGACTAAGGGCACGTGGCAGTGTCGTACTGATGTACCCGCATCCGTCTGTGATTAGTAAATTGGTCGTGTAGCTTACAGAAAGGTGTCAGCGTGCGTTTTAATAGAAATTCAGCTGCACTTTTATAAAATGATGCCCCTGACTTCGACACGTTTGGTTTACCATATTGCATAGATCTGTTTAGAAACAATGCATTTTAATGACACAACGTGTTTTGTTGAGTATGGTTGCATTCGTTACAGCGTTGTGTAATTGACACACCACAATCTATTAAAATGTACCGAGTGAATAACAGCAGATGCGTTTGCGTGCTTTTAAATGTAACCGAAAAGACCCACATTGGTTTAGAATAATTTGACTTATCTGTTTCATAAGGGAATGATTATCAATTAATCACCAAAGTATTGTAGATCTAACAAAACGGAGGGTTTGGGTTACCAAATAACACTTTATGTTATCTCCTACACTGAAGAAAAAACAGCATAACAGAAACTAAACTTGGAAAATAAAAATAAAAGATGACGTAAAATATGAATGATTGAGTTTATGCATGCATTATAAGTTAAAAAACTCGCATTAAAACGAACAAATTTTCGTTGAAATATAAAAGATCCCTGATATTCAGAGCTCAATTTTTTGAGAGAACATAATGACGTTGTTCTCGAACCAATCGTGTGATAGTGCTGTAACAATACTATTTACACATACTAAATTGTGCAGTCAGAGCGCAGCAATACAATTTAACAGACGGCTGCGACTAATGTCCGGTTGCACCAACTGTGGTTTGAAACGACAGTTCGTGAATCTCGGCTTTTTTCCGTGAAAAAGAGATTTGTCTTTAACCGTTGCGCTGACCCAAACAACATAGGATTGACTATAATCAACAAAATCGAGTTGTTGATTGGTGAAATAATCTTGGGCGCCAAATTTGTCAAAATGTAACTCTATGTTTCTAAAGCTGGTTTTACACTTGTCAATTTGTTGATCAATTTTTAGATCTTAAAATTGATCAATTTCTAGTTCTTGAAATAGAACGTGTTGTCGTATTACACTTATCAATAAATATGAAGATATTTTTAAGATCTTTTTATTGGTGAATTTTAAGTTCTTAAATAAGAACTTACTATTGCATTACACCTAACAATAAATTGAACTAAGAATAGCAACTATGAAGGGAGTTTCGAATCTTTTTAATGTTAACAGTGGTAATGTCCTATGTTAAAAGGTTATGTGATGTGAGTGAAGATCACATGAAGATCTTTAATGTGTACACGTTTATCACAGTTGATAATTCGTGGTAATTACGATAATTCAGAGAGTACCGTGGAATGAGGTGACTTTGTACAATTTCAAAATTAAAATGTATTTTTCTCCTGAAGTAGGAGAGCAAAAGAAATAAAATTAAAATGTAAATATCGGATTTGGTAATTCTACCTATTTCTGAAATAAAATGATTATTTTTCTCATTATCTTCTGAGAAAAAAAAATTAATGGTGGTGATAAATGTTAAACTATAAGTGGGGTTACTTTGAAACCTCCTTGTTTTTGGTCGGAATTCTGAAGTAAGAAAATAAGGAACAAACTGCAGAAGAAGTTTTTAAATGTAAAGATAGTTTTTTACGAAAAAAAAAATATAAAATAATTTTTTTTAAGTTTTCAGTCTTAATGTTTAGAAAATGTAATTTAACAATCATAACTTGTTTTAACTTAAAAAACAGCTTATAAACTAACAAATAAAGATTTACTTTAACTTATTTAGGCAGTTCTTGAGTATTTATAGCAAATGGAAACTCAACATAGTTTTCGTCTTCCACAGGTTTTGGCAAAAACGCGACAATGTCACAGCGATCAATTTCTGAAATATCTTTTGGAATTTTCTGAAACCTTCTTTTGTCATTTAAAGTCTTGTAGCCTTGAACTAACAAAGGGGCTGTTTGTGTAATTTGGCACACATATTTATATGTTTGCCACAGCTAGTAAAAAAGTTTACTAGTACGTATCTTCCTTCTGCACATTCTGTTTGTTGTTCTACCTCTTCAGCAAAATTATCATCAACATCACTTTCATCTTCCTGCGTCTCTTGATTACTTGGATTTGGATTAGAATATTTTTGATCAACGATCAAAGCAGCACCGCATAGGTGATCAATGACAACCCATGAATAATAGACCGTCGAAAAAGCAATAGCCGTTAAGATTATGTTTTGCCATATACATGATGTGATAGATGAATAAACTTCTGTTTCGGTAAACTACATACAATTTAAGTTTTTGCGGTAATCAAAGCTGTAGTTTAGAAGTTATTTCAGCTATTACAATTCCAAAAAACTTCTACTTACATATTTTGAATAATTTTTCATCAACTAGTAACAATACACCAACTGCGTTGGTCACATGTTCACAGTGATGTTCAGTGCTGCCAACAGTAAAACAATAGTCTGAAGAGTGCGTTTCGAATTTATATATATTCACTTTTAGTACAGAAACGAAGTTTTTATCAAAGTAACCCCCGGAATCAAAGTAACCCCATGCCACGGTACCTAGTTATTATATTTGTAGTCTAAGCGATACATATAGTTTGAGGATCTGCTGGAAAATCGTTCTGTACTAAATTTAAGTTTCCCTTTTTCGCAATCAACCATGGTCTAACCCACCACCTCCTTACGCTTGCTTTTTCTAAATCTATCATTTTTACTAACATTAAGGAGAACACAGCTTTTCTTAAATTTGTTAATCTTTTTGGTTGCCATTTTGATCTTACACTCTGCATTATGCTGTAAATTCAAAATTTCAAATAATCTATATGAATTTAGTCATTCATAATTACAAATATTACATTGTCGTTCAACGAATTGTAATTTGAATTAAAGTAAGTTTGGAAGGTTTGGAATTTCTTTCATACAAGTGTCGCAGGTTAGCACTGTTGGTCACTATCCACTGTTAAAACAAAAATTACTATAAAATTGAAGTTAAATTGACGCAAAAATAGTCTGAATAGTCTAATTCTTCAATTTCTAGAACTTACCCAAGTTCTTTAAATTGATCTATTTATTGATAAATGTAAAGCTGCCAGCTACAAGCTTAAAATTGAAGGGCACTAGAACTAGAAATTGAACTTGAAATTGACAAATGTAAAAACCTAACTTGACGTCAAGTCGTCTAAGTTCTAGAAATTGATCAATAAATTGACAAATGTAAAACCAGCTTAATCAACTTTAACGTTTCGCTGTCTTGTTGTTCATATTTAAAATAGAATTAAATCCAAGTAGATCGTTTTTATCACCTGAAAAAGAACATATTATGGAGTTACTTCCAAACCTTGAAGAGTTTAAAGCGTGTTTTCGTTTATCGAAAGGATGTGTAGTAAGACTATTAAGCCACTTTGAGAAGAGTTAGTTAATTTAGGTTAGTTAATGTAGGTATAATTATTTTGCGGTTTCCAAATAGTAAAAAATCTTGTAACTTTGTCTGAATCCTTGGATAAGAATTACTTAAAATCTGAAACTGAAAAACTGCCTTCTATCCAGTGTTTTCCAGGATCAAATCTAGTTTTCCTGGTAGACTACTTCTCCTGTACCTAGTTGAAACATGAGATTCTAGTTTATATTGCAAATTAACTAGAAAATATACGCGATAATCTCTTATTGAACAATAATGCAATCTGTCAGTTCTAATAACATTACATACTAACGGATTTCATAAATTATAAAACACGTGTGTCTGGGAAAAACGTTATCTAATTTAGAATATTAATTGCTCCGCTAACCGGACACATTACCTAAAACAATTCGCTCGTGACCGTTATATCAACAAGCCAATATATAACGCATATAGTGGGAACTTGTTCACCCCCATACCGTTTCTCACGGTTCTGCAACCCCAATTTACGGTCGCCACTCTTGTCCAGTATTAAAATCGATTCTAGACATTTATCACAATATAAAAAGTTTGACATAGGTGAGTATGACATAGTTGAGTTCACAGGTACTAGGAGTAGCTACACATCAAGCGAATGCTGCATCATTCATAAAGATGATGAAAGAGTATTTGTATGTGGTAAAAGAGGCAAAACTATGTGAAGAAGGCGGGCAACAGAAAGTAACATTTTTTTTTACAGGTAGGTATGGTTCATCATCTGAAGAGTATATATTCAGTGTTATGATTATTGGTATGTTGTATATACATAGCCGATATAACTAGTTATAATATGTACTTTGAATATACCGTATCTGCCAAAATCACAAATAATTAAAGCCGTTGAACCTACTACCAGTAGGTAGATATACCTACTTAAAGTATAACAAATGTAGAAGATATAGGTAGTTTGATCAGTCAAACGTGCAGTTATGACGGAATAAATACAGAATTTGATAGAGTGAAATCAAGTCGTGTAAATATGTAAAATCTGCAGTGCATAAAATATAAGAATTGAAAATCTATGTAGTGGTTTGATAAAATTACAGTGCGGTTACCAAGACTTTAATGTGCCTCTTGTGAATTGCTCTTTAAAGTGTACTACGAATTTCGCCTTTAGATTCGGGAAAATATCTATGGAAAGGCATATAGTGGAAATTAGAAAGTGGCAGTCGTAAAGAAATTAGTTGTAAGATATTTTAATAAGACAGCAATATTCGCTAGCAATGTTCGGTAATGCATCGCACATTTTGAATGTAAGTACATATGTACATACATATTAAAAGATGATATTAAAGCAATGTATGTTAAGCATGAAGAATTATTTAAATGATTTATTTATTACTTCAAAAAGAGGCAAAGTTCTACAAAATTAAACACTAACCAATAGAGTTTTTGGTTCTCAAACACAACTAGGTAATCTGTTCTGTAACTTTTCCTCTTGAATTCAAATCTACATAACAAATGGGGAAGAATTACAAATCTGTTTGTTCTCGGATTAATGCTATTAATGTGTCATTTACATTAGATCATTTATATGCCAGTCTCTTCAGTATTAGTATTGGTTTGTGGAGTGACGAATAAAGGAAATTTCCTTGTATCTTACATGTTTTGAGTGGCAGTATTTAACTTTAAAGGCATTAATAATGTCCCGTAAATGTGCAAACGATTCGGGAAGATTTTTTATGTTTGTGGAGAGTTTACTGCTAAACATCAAAGACTGTTTCACTCTGCTAATAAGAAGAGTTTATCATCTGTACCGTATCTGTTGTGTATCCTAATTTAGCATCGACGATAGGACGCGTTGGCCACTGTGATGGTCTTCCCGTTCCTATGCCAACAGTGGACTTTGAAGAATGGCATGACAAAAATGATTACAAAACTTAAGTAAAGTCAAAGCCAAGTTACCCAGCTCCAGTTAGCTCCAAATTGCAAAATTCGGATTTATTGGACCACAGTACCAAAATTAGTCAATTTCATAATGGCATCTAAATTTAGCTTGTTGTATTGCATAATGGCAATGTATTGCTCTCAGTTCTGATGGTATATTTGGTTCACCTAAGGGAATCTTATGAAACTATGAAACGAGCGTAGACCAGAAAGATCTGAAAGTTAGCTGTGTTATTAGGAGTGTAACAGTGATTTTGTACGATGATCGTGCTAGATTGCGACATTAAGTTGTGAACAGTTGGCCAAGTAGACAGATGGTTGTTGGAGAAAAAATACTTCCCATGAAAGCTTTGTTGATAGAGAACATATTTATTTGTCTTCTTTACATATAAAGTTAGGGCTGATACAGAATTTTGTAAAAGGTATGGACTGTGATAGCGGTGCTTTTCAGTACATAAAAATAAAATTTCCAAAAATAAGCAAAGATAGAAGAAGTCATCTTTGGTCCTCAAATTCGACAATTACTGAATGACAAAGACTTCGATGCGATTATCTTCTATAAGCTCACCAGAAATCCAGGCTTTTCTAGGACCCACTCCACAATCATTATACTGTACATACATATGTATGTATGTTGTACAATATGTGTATTAGTTTATTTTTATATATGGGCTGATATTTTTGTGTGAATATTTTTGTAGATTTCTTTAAAAATTGTTAAGTTACGTTTTTGAACATTTTTTTATGTGGAGTTAATACCAAGCTGCTAGCTCCATGTGACAATCAAAAGAATGTCACTGTAAGATAATTGCACAATAATGAATATAGGCAAGACTTCTCCTAGTGGATCTCTTTCTCCTCTAAATACTTATTTTCGATTTCTTCTGCATTACGATCTTAAGACTTTATACATTGTTGCTACAATCTTTTCAAATCATTGTGTGTTCTTGATTTTATGAAATTAATTATTGGCATTCTTTAACGTAATAAGTATTAATCAATACGTCACAAAGCAGCTAAATTACGGCCTAGTTCAGGAAGATCTACTAGAAATGAATGTTGTGAAGAAACGTTTTGCAACAAATTCAAACGTTTCTGGCTATTATTAATGAATAAGTATGTAAGAAGTATCAATAAGTATAAACTAGCTAAGAATTGTAAAATAATTAATAATTTTAGCAAAAATAAACTCTGTAAAGATTTGAAAAATCACAAAAATTGTGCTAAGTAGTATTAAGATCCAAATAAATATCCTTAAACAATTGAAAAGTATCTTTTACTATAGATATAAACTAAGAACAAGTTAAGACTATATTTAACCCCACAGTGGATCTTTAAATGTAGTGTCATTGTGAGGTTGATAACTAAGTAATTAGAATGTCGTATGAAACTTAGTAACTAAAATAAACTTGTTAAACAATGCAGTTTTTTCGAATTATTTATTCTATTCGTGTTAACAACAATAATTGTACAATAAAGATTATATGTACCTAGGTTATTACGTCAAAACTAATGACATAATTATCTCAAAGCGTAGACATAACGCCATACATTTATAACAAATAATAGCAAAACAACAGATAAATCACGTATCAAGGTGGACTCTTAACGACATTGTACGATTGCAATTACAATTCTTTGCTTCATATGTACCATGAAATTTTAAAGCTTTTAGTAAAGCAATATATGTATGTATATATAGACCTCAAACGTGTATCCAGAACAACTTCCACATTTTCACTAATCAAATTATCAAGCTTAGGAGTATACACCAAACTGCAACGAAAGAATCACGTAATTCAAGTGATTAATCTAATTAGAATTCGGAATAATAGATTAGTTTCTATTGCTTGCTACAACACAAAGCAATTAATTTTTGAATTATCTCAACAACCAAATACGTTAATAATTCTAAGTAATTAATAAAATACATTAATTTAAACATGATGACATAAATAATTTAAAATTTTACTAGTAATAGTTATAATATAGTATTAATGAAATTTGTTTTTGATAGGTAGACAACAAAGAACAGCGCTGTAGTGTATGTGTTGCCTGTACTACAGGCGTAGCACATCCCAAGAAATATTCTGATCTACTTCGTTCAATTTGTAGAAATTCAAGCTTATTTATTAACAGCATTCATTTACATTTAGGACGAATGTATACACATGTGACATTATTCAAAAACTTATTCATGTACCATTAATAGCACGTACTTAAAGGTATTTCTATTTTAAGACCTCGATAACAGACTAAACGAGCCAAAGAACAGGTGCTCTTTATTAAATAAGAAAATTAAGTATTCTATGTTCTCCATATATGCACATTGTACGTTGAGGAAACACGCCAAGAATTAATACTTAGAAATTATAGTTCCGAGAAATCATAATTGCGCCTTGATAATGTACCTCGTACGGAACGGCAAGTAGAAGCTGTCATTTGTACCAATTTGCGAATTCCATAGCAGAATTTTAGAATAACGTTCAGCGTATGATTGTGCAGATTTTCTGCACGTCAAATGGTGTAGGGAAGTTGTCTTTAATCATGTTATACGACGCTGTAGGAATTTGAGAACATAAGGAACTCTTAAGGAATTTCTAGATTGTATGTAGCTAAAGGCGTGTATTTTGCGAGAAAGTGAGTAGAGATAGAGAGTAGTGATGCTAGAACACGAAGTTACGTTATATGAATTATGTGTTAATTTCATAATAATTAAGCTAACTTAGTGCAGTATCTATCTAAACCCTACGATTCTCTTGCATAAGTTATAATAGATGATTACCGTTTTATTATGAATTGCTAAATGTTGGGAATGGAGTACAGATAACGGTACTCGTTGCTTTTTTTGAATAAAGTTCCGATAGAATTCCACATGAAATGATTTTGCTTAGTTTAAACTTATATTAATATTCGGTATTCATTCAAATTATTATTGGATCGTTTGTGGATTGTGTATTAGACCTTCTAAACCACTTACTTTCGCTTATTTCTCCAATTTATTTTTAACAACATATTCATGGAACTGCAAGTAAGGAGTCTTACAGGCACTGAGAAGTTTCGCTAATTTATTTAGCAAAAACTTAATAGGTTAGCAAAAGGTCTTACGGAGCTTTTGATGATTTGAGATAAATGATATAACTTTCTGTTTTAAGTGGAATATTTCTCCAATATAACAAATTGTAGTAGAATTGAGTCGTTGTACTAAGTACCCTGATGAAACAGAAACGTCACAGAAAAGAAAAGGATGGCTTAATTACGAGTTTTTTTTATGGATGCAATAAATCAACACCTACTAAAATGTTGTTGTTGGGATTGTCAATTTTCAGGTATAAATTTGCTAAATTGTAAACATGAGATTGCTGTAAGTTAGCATGTATGCAACGACCAAGTGCGTTTTCAGTATCGAAAGAGTTTGGCGATGTCATAAACTGCCGAATATGACGTTTTAGGTATGGGATGCAAAATAAATAAAGATGGTGCCAAGGTGGAGTACGTAAGTCAAAGTTTTTTTACATAAATGTTGTTACGCTGCGCAAGAACTATCTTAGTCCTTATCACTGCACTTAATGGGTTAAACTAGTTGTAACTTGTTCCTTTTTTCTATTGCTATGTTGCGTGTTCCCTGTAACTGTTTTTCTTAAAATTTTACTTTTGCAGACTTTCCATACCTTTGTGTGGGGAACCTCTTCCCTTCTTCGAAATGCAAAATTTATCTGTTGTTTCAGATTGATTTTAAGATTATTCTACATTGTTGTAGAGTTTTGCAAAATAATACCAAACACAGAACGAAAAAAAAACGTCTTTCCAGTTTGAAATTAGAGAATTGAAATTTGTTTCTGATTGTTCTAAATTTGTTTTGTATTGTTTTCAAAGCTTCAGCCTTTTTATAATAGAAAGTTGTAACTTTGGGATAGTATAGAACAAATATAGAATAACCTAAAGTAAAGTCGTGCAGCCTCTTTACGAAACATCTTAGAGAACTGACATTTTGGAACAATACAGATCCAAGCTAAAACAATACAGAAGAGCTGTTAAAATTTTAGATTTCAAATAAGTAAGAGTCAGCAAAATTTTGTTATATTTAAATATCATCCATGAATGAATGGTGATTTTCCGTCTTGGGATTTTTCTTTGTTGATTTATGGACTCTTAATTCCCAGAAGATACTTGTCCAGTTATTTTGTATATTCACCTTCTATCTAACTTTTGTACGTCCTCAAATTATTTCTGCTTGGTTCCAATTATCCTTCTTGGTGAAGGTGAATCGATTCAAATGGTTATCTCTTGTTTTACATAGTTTCTTTGTAGTAAGTATTAAAAGGCAAAAAGCAAAGTACCAAAAGTGACGCTTCGGTAATGAATGTAATAACTGTTAATGAGCTCTGTTTAAACATTTCAAAACTATTTTCGTATTCACTTACTCATAACATACTTCTGTAAAATTGTATTTTTTTTTATTTAATGATATATGTATATGTACATATGTACACAATTTACACCAGTTAACGAACAAGCTAATTTGCAACGCTTCGCGTATAATACAAATACATAGTTTCCAGTATCTAGATTCATTTTATCAAGAGACTAGACTAGCGTGTCATATGTCCTGCCATTGTTCCCGACCTAACCACTATGAGAAATAGTAACTACAGCAAACATTCTAGGTAATAGCTCGAATGCAACGACCTCTTTTGACCATCCTTCCATATCCGAGTTCAAAATCTCTACTTGTAGAAAGGGATTTTGATTGTCCCTTCTAAATCAGTAAAGCGTATAATTATCGCAACGAAAAAATGTCAGAGTACGTTAGTTTACGACGTGATTGCTCCGATTTCAATGTGATGGGAGAGAGAAAAAAAACGGTTAGAAAACTCCCACGCCCTCAAATTATGTATATTACAATACAAATCGGCGCATACGTACCGACATTGTGTGGTATCGCATTGCAAGCAAGGTGGAAATACAATGTTAAAAATGTATACTTTGTCCAGTCGTTGCGCTGTGTTGGTTACAGATTTTATTCCTTGTTGGTCCTGTTTCACATACTCGTGTTATGTATACTGAGATACTCACGGTATAATGAGTTAGCGTATTGTTTTACATTAACGATGAGAATAAATTGACATGAGAATTGCGGTGAAGTAAAGAAAATCATCCAAGTTTTTGGTATTATTTTTCATTAATAGGAACAAATTCCTAGACTTTTGTTTGACGACACTGCTAAATTTATTTAAAATTATTGAGTTTGAGAATAGAAAATGATGAAATCAATTGTAACAAGTTCCTAACAAATTTTCTCTTGGAATGCTGAGGCATTTATTTACATCTGGAGCAATGACAAAATCAGAGGATATCCTGAAATAGTCATTTTAAAGAAGTAAAAGTTAGCGGATCTTGTAACAGATACAAAACGAGGAACATCATTTGTTCATCTGTATCGCATATGAGAATACTTTTGGTACATTAATGATCATATAGCAAAGGAGCACGCAAGGATTTTTTATCATGCAATTAGAAATGCAAAAAAATGGTTTCATAGTTTTTACCTTAAGATGACGTGTACACATTTGGTGGTATTATAAAATGTTTCTCCCAGTTCCAATTAAATTAGCAAGAATCACAAGTTTTGTTTCCTAAATAACACCAATATACTCTTGTATGTTTCAATTTCGTGGTTTTTCTTCAGTTTAATCAAATGAAATTGTCTGGCTGTTGTACATATAAGAAAACCATTATACAAATTGCACGTAAGTAGCCATATTAATAATCAAAATATAAACATCGGAACGAAAATATTATAGACAAAGATAGTAAAATGTAGGAGTTCTAACTTATAAGCAGATTGTTATGAATGAAGATGAAAATTTTCAGCAATACACGCTTCTAATATTTTTGGCATATTAACTAGTCCCAAGCCTAGCTAATTTTATGTTTGAAATCTCCTGATGATTTGCCTGAAGATGTCTCCCCAGAAAAGCATGTAATGGTCTGAAATTTAGTGATCTGGGTGATCATGACATTGATCAAGGACTCTTTAACAACCTACCTTTAAGGGAAAGATATAAATTTTGTGGCAACTCTGCTTGAAGATCTTCTAATATATGTACATATATTACGATTCACTTGTTAGTATCGTACATAAATTTAATAACCGAATTTGGTTCTCAACGAATAAATTGTACATGAGACATCATGTTGGTGAGTAATAGACTTACCTTCATCTCAATGGTGCTGTTAACGGTTTGGGATTCGTGGTTTATTAGTGTGTATACTCATTATCATAAAGCAAAAGATGTCTTAAAATGGATAGGTTATCTGATTCAGACGATGGCCGTGGCCAACAACCATGCTGGTAGTGAGTCAGTGGAATAAAAGCTTCTTCTGATTTTGAACTCATCGGCGATGAAGAAACCGACGTGGATAATAAAACTGAGAATTCAGTTTTTGGTAAAGGTGGTAGCGATAAAATGTTGAGTAGTGCAGATATTACAGTTTGCGACTGTAGTCATTTATTTATGTTATATTTGTGAGTTTGCTTTCATGTATATACATCTATACATATGTACATACTGTTTGTGGTTTATCGATGCACATCCAGAATTTAGGCTTAGTTTTAGGATATAGGCATTTTTTGTTAGTAGAATAATTTCTTTCCAATTTTGACAAGGGTTGGGTAATAGCAGCAGTCAAATTTGTTTAGACTGGACCACGCCCTGTGGTTGTGCTTATTATAAATTTGTAATTTTTTTTATATAGCTATACATGTTTTTCTTTTTTATAGCACAATAAAGGCAAAACAGAAAAAAATTTGGAAAAATCTGGTATTGCTAATTCATCATTATATACATATATTATAACAATTATCAAAATTATAAAACTGCAAAGGCTGTAAATTACTGTAGCCTCTACACAAAAATGTTTATTTTCTTACAATTTTAATACATATTAAAATGGTTTTAACAACAATTTACGTATGCTTCATTAAAATACTATTTAATGTAATATGTATTTAGTGTTTTAAATAAAAATAATAAATATTTGCCAATTCTTTTGATCATTCCACTTAGAAGTAGTTGGAAAGCAAATGTTTTCTAACGGAAAAAATTTTTGGATGAATTTACATTGCTTGATGTAAACCGAGTTCTGTTACTATTATCTACATACTTATACAGCGTTAGTAAAAAGTCCCGGAACGGTCTAATAACTTTGTTCTTTGGAAATTATGATTTCTGAAATTTGGTATGGGCGTATAGTTAATATAAATGCATTTTATGCAATACAGTTTATATTTTTTTCACTTCCGGTTTAATCGGCAATACGTCCAACTTTTTTTTTTTAAACGGAATGCCCAGATTTTTTTAACACTTTTGAATGCAAAATAAAAAACTACGTTCAGGAAGTATTAAGATGTTTATTTTTATTCACAAGAAAACAGTTAAAAAATTAAAAAAGTGTCCTAATACAGAAAAATCAAGATACCTGTCTATTCAGGTTGCGATTACTCAAAATGCTCTCCATTTACAATTTGACCGTTTACATTTTTGTCAAATTGTAAATGGAGAGCATTTTGAACAATTATTGTAATCGCAACCTGAATAGACTCTGAATTTGGACACTTTTTTAATTTTTTAACTGTTTTCTTGTGAATAAAAATAAACATCTTAATACTTCCTGAACGTAGTTTTTGATTTTGCATTTAAAAGTGTTAAAAAAATCTGAGCGTTCCGTTAAAATAAAAAAAGTTGGACGTATTGCCGATTAAACCGGAAGTGAAAAAAATATAAACTGTATTGCATAAAATGCATTTATATTAACTATACCCCCATACCAAATTTCAGAATTCATAATTTTCAAATAACAAAGTTATTCGACCGTTCCGGGACTTTTTACTAACGCTGTATGATCTTTTGTGTATGTAGCTGATGTATGTAGAATTTGTACCAAACTAGCGTGGACGTTAACATGTGTAAACGGCTATATGCTGTAATAAACCGGTGTAAAATTGCGAAACATGATGAAATCAAAATCTAATTAGCATAGTTCTAAAATTTTCAAAATATTGTTTGTTGTGAGTGTGATCACATTTTGGCATTATTTTTTATTATATCGGCTGTTTAATAAAAGTGGTATCATAAAGTTGTATCCCTTAAGGATGTTTATTTTAACCGCATCATTGATCTCCATACGAGGTTGCTATCTGTAGTTTCGAGGAATTGCTAATTGAAATATTGTTTTGCTTTCTGCCGTGTACTTAAAACTGCTTAGATCATTTCTGTAATCTAAGAGACTATGCGACAACACTAGCTAGAAGAGCAGCTCGCGGTTCGGGAATCGATTAACTTAAATAGCTGGAGCATCAGGAGAGCTTTCGCCTATTTTAAGTTTATACAAATTCAGGAAATAACTTAGCATACTAAGACCAAGTAAACGCTTACAACATGCCCAAATAAGCGAAATACAAAGACTACCGATTTGCTTCTATTCTAGCAGTGTTATTATTATTAATTCAATTTAGCATTTTTATATTTGAACATATTTCCTCTAATCCCATGTGTCATAATTTATTACGGCATAAAATTAAACCATATAGCAAATATTTCAAAATAAGATTGTGCGTACAATAATAATTTTATCAGAGCATGTGTCTATAGTCTGTTTACGATAACAGACGAGACACGTCATAACCAGTAACATCAGAAAAAGCTACCTATACAAAAACGAAATACACAAAAATAATTGTTTTCACTATCGGGGATATAGGAATTTTGTATATGCATAGGTCCCTTTCTGTACGATGTTGCCATCCAGTGAGTATGAACTTAACCGTTAACGCGAAATGCATGTCAATGCGCTATCTTGATTATACAATGACAATACATAACCTATAAGAAAAAAGATTTGGTAATAATGCCTATCACCATTATGACTGTGTTGATGACGTGCCTTGTCTATTATCGTAAATAGACTATAACGACCTAATTCAGAGAGACACAGAATAAACAAATGTTCATTTTCTAATATCGTTGTGTTCAATTTGTTTTACACACACAACAATTTTACTCATTAGCAATATAAATTATGATCAACATTCATATTGCCAACTGTAGCAATAGGTAAGTTTCCGGGTTTAGTAATTATACAGATATTTGCTCGTAGAAATTATTCCAATTGCCAAGTACATTGGTGCCCAATTGCCAAGTACATTGGTTCTATAAGAATGATGATAGACATACATGTGATACTGTATCACCGTATGAACGTTAATTTTGTTCGTAAACTCATTTCGCATGTGTATGACAGGAAATCGTGAATATCGTTTAGTAAAGTACGACGAATGCTGGGTTCCGGTCTGCTGCGGATGACGGTTAGGTTCTTCCACCATAACGCACATAAGCGGTAGCGCACCGACATATATCACCTTCCTTTCCGTATCCACGGTCGCAGCCCTAAGTTGAACAAAGTATAAATTAAGGTCGTTCTCTGTTCAGGTTCGTTGTTTTAAATTAAATTTTATGATTATGAACGTGGTCGTTATTAGTTACAACGTATTTAGTAGTATTGTATTAATGTTAGTGACTAAGTTTTCGCGTACACGCTGAAATTGATTTTGTTTTAACACCTGCAACATGCGCATACTAGCGACCACATCAAATTATAGTAGAAAATTAATACTTTGCTCAAGCTTACATAAGTATTTCATGAAACTTGCTTAAAAGTGTTTATGTCGATTTGTACACAATTCTCATCGCTGATTGAAAACATTGGGCGGCTCCCTTAAGAAACATTTATTTTATGAAAGCTCAAGTTGTAAAAAATATAGCAATTATACATATTTTTAGGATATCAATATGAGAGTATGATATTTGAGAAATATATCTCCGGAAATAATATTGTTCCTTCAAAAAAAGGAATTCCCTTAATTCTTGTAATTGAAGAATTTCAAGAAGTTAAAATTCTTTTAAACTACTTTCTATTATCAGAGCGTTTAAAAACGTCTCGAAAATCACACACACATATTACAATCACGTTACAGCATTAATAAGAATTTCAACAATATGCAATTTTTTACGCAGTTTTTGTAAATAAGATAGATTATCTCATCATATCGCTCGATTTGCGTTCGTAAAAAATTGCATACTGTCACGCACCTTTAACTCCGACAAACGTTGAGTCCGTGACTATTGCTTTTCGGGTATGGTTCAAATGACAACATCGTGTTAATGTCACGTAATGTTACGTGCTAATCGTAATGTGAGTATCTTTCACAAAACAACGTTAATGTTGAGTTGAACAAAGTAATTTCAGTTCAAAAAATTAAAAAAGAAAGTCTAGGAGTACAATAAGAAAGAGGGACCGATTTTGAAATAAAACTAATGCTTCCTTCAATGTTGGACCTGTCTTGCATCACACTCAATGCATTGCTGGGACCGCTTATGCGTGGATATTACAGCAGCCTCTTCCGCGAGATCCAACATCAAAGTGTCCACATGTGGTGTGGTATCGTAGGAGGAACTATTACAAGTCCCTATTTCCTTGATCAACCACTAAATGATGTCATGTTTCTTGATTCTTTGATAAATCAGTTGCTAATTTTATTAAAAGATGTGCCCTTGCAATTACGGCAAAATACGTGTTTGCAACTAGACTGTAACCCAGGACATTTCTGAAGAAATTTGTGAGAACATTTAGATCTAAGATATCACCAGAGGTGGGTTAGGCAAGTAATTTCTTGGCTACCGCGATTGCCAGAACTCACCTGTTCTACTATTCTGACTTCTATCTATGGGGTTGGTCGAAAAAATATTGTTTACCAAATTCCACCAACAGTAAGAGACGACATTAAAATACGAATGCAAGAGGCTATTCGTAGTCTGTCAATAGCAGAAATTGAAGCTGCAGTAATATCCATGCATGTGCGGCTCTAGCAATGCATTGAGCGTGATACAAAACAGTTCGAACTAATAGTGCTGGCGCATTCGAAAATTTCAAAATTCAAAATTGCGAATTTCAAGAAATTCGGATATTCAAAAATCGGATTTTAATTCCGAAATTCTAATATTTGAAAATCGAATTTTAAATCCGAAATTTCAACGGTAGATTGAAAATGTGAAAGATTACCTAAATCCAATAAAAAATAAATTCACATTGAAAATTTTAAATTTTATGATAACCTTTATAATTGAAATTGGTTTGAAATTAATGGTTTAGGCGAAATAAAAGCCTTTAGAACATTTTATTTAATTTGTTTAATAAATTCGTCTATACCTATATGTATATAGTATATACAGGGTGTTTCTGAATTGATACGAAAGATTTCAAAGGGTAATTCTTTAGCAAAAATTAAGGGGGGTCTTTCATATAACTTTTTGTTCAACACCCTTTTCCCTCGAATTTTTATTTAATATATTCACTGTGGAAAAATTTAGAAGAATGAAATTTGGCAGATAAGTGACGCTAATAAAATGGCAGTTTTTGAGTGTTTTTGTTACCCTAAGATGTAATCACAAGGGACTGAAAAAAACAACCCCTATAATATTTTGCATCAGAACTTTTTATTGCGCCTATATTTTTCTATTTAAAGAATAGATTTAAAAAGACTCAATCTGCAACTTTTTTATGTCTTGACTTTTTATCATAAAATTGTTAGTTTGATCACAAAAACATAAAATATTGCTCAGACTTTTTTCCTATAAATTCACAAAGAGGTTATTATTTATTAAAAAAAATCAAGTAAGCTGCTGTTAGTTGAAATTTATAAAACTATGAAATTTTATCATTGCATCTTGAAAAAATGCAAAAAAACAACAATAAATACCGGTGTAATAGCGTTTTTTGTTTAAATTTATTTATCATATAGTAAATTCTCTTTCTGCGATGTTTCAAGCTACGACTAAGGTATCGAGATACCGTTTTCACTAACCTATTTGAGTATCATTTTACTACATTTTTATGAAAAAAGCCATATTATTGCATTAAATTTTTTAGACAATTTTGCAATTTTCTGATATTATATCAAAACAATGCGCTTTAGCGGCATCACTAAGAATTATACATATCATACGTAAGATGCGTGTGATGGAACAATAAATACTTTTTCCAACAAGACCAAGTTCGTTCAAATCTGTTCAGTCGTTTAGGAGTTACAGCTGTTTATTTAAAAAGACATCGAATTACCCCTCACCACTTTATTTTAATAGATACAGCGAAACGTGTTAAACAAAAATTACTAGAGTAAAGTTTAGCTTTAAAAGGTACATATTTTTTATATTTACTAGGTGGATTTCAGTGAAAAATCACTTTAAGACGTCGGTTACGCCTCTTGGCGACCATCTTGGAAGTCTGACAATATGTTCCACGGTCTTCCTTTGACCATTTTAGTGATACATTTTTTTTCCGCAAGTCTCTCGGACGAATAGTTTCCGAGATACAGCACTTTGCATTCTTATCTGACCACCCAGTACATTTGTAATGATAACTGAAATACAATGGAACGATAAAAAAATAATGATGAAAATAATGCCAACAAAACAAACCTCCGTAAATCTAAGGCACTTACGTAAGGCAAGGTTCATAATATACATATATTTAGAATTAGGCAGGTACTATTCCAAATATAATCATTTCTATTTTCATTGATGATGATTGTATAGATATAAATAATTTTAACTACAGTACAATATGTAATAGATATGTGTAAAGAAAAATGAAGTCAAAATATGAAGATGATGTGTATGTAGATATATACCTGAATAATTTCATTTTTTAACATAATACACTGCTAAAATTGTATACACGTTGTAGATTATAATGGAATATTCTAATAAAAGGCACTTTATTATTGATTCGCGGATATTACAATGCTAAAACTAATTTCAAGACATGATCTAAGTTATACGAGATCAGACGATGTATATAACAAGTAGGTATACATCGTATTACTTCTTTTGCATAAGCAAGAGGTGATTCATCCAAACACGTTAATGCACGCACGAACACGATTATGGAACATCTTAAGCTTGCTTATCTTGTCTGAACGTTATAGAACGTCTGACTCATGACATAAGTTAGAAAATGATTTTTTACTGCATTAAAAATATGTTAGGTTTGTACGGGTAAATTACAGTGAATGACCTGTCAGAATGTCAAGAATCAATCCATCAATTTACCTAAATTTGAAGCGTAGTCGGATCTAACGTGCGCTTGGTGCTACGTGGTCCTCAAGTGCTACTTTAATAACACAAACATAAATTTATTTACTAATGAATAGGGACCGCACATTTAATTGGTAGAATTGCTCTTTTAATTGGATTAGACGCTTTATTTAATTTCTACTCTTTTATATTTATTTGGTTTTCCGTCCGTCGACGCTGATGGAGTTACTCGAACGTTTTATAATGATAATAATAGACTTTTCCCACAAATAATGTACAACACAACAGTGGATGTGGTTCTGATGAATTCACGTAATCCGAAGTTTAACGAAAATTAAACGCCTACGACCCGTAAAATTCAACTGGGAACTAAAACGACATCATTAAATAATTACTGTGATCTATATGTATTGTTAAAGAAGAGTAATTTAAGGTGGGTCTCTGCCGGTCATGTGTAGCAGTTTGCAGCAAAGCTTTTGTTCGCATCCGTATAACAAAGGAGGATTAATTAAAGTTGGATTGAGTGAATGATTTAATTATACGTACCAAATGAAAATAAAATAATTCACAGAAGTAATGATATGTATCACATTAAGAAACAGGTAATAAGGAATGATTTGTATTCGATTTAGGATAAAATCTGTGTAAAAGTTAAAACGTAGTTCTTTAATTGTAAATAGGCTATTCTATTTCGAAAGTACTGATATTTAACATATTTTTGATACTATTGTTATATAAGTACCTACTCATAATTCTGTATCTTTTTAATTAACTTGTTATACAGAGTGCCCACCTAGTACGCGGAAGTCTAATATATTGGTTCATAAGAGGCATAACTGATTTTTTTATTTTTGATGTGTTTAGTTAACTCAAGATCTATAGACTAAATATAATGTCGATTATACAGGGTGTTCCATTTCTTCTGGACGGATAGCAACTTTGTTTTTTTAAATGCAAACCTATATTTTTTATCATTTATTTTCAATTTCCATGAAAAACAAATGATAATTTATCTATAGTACTCATATGAAAAACTTAACGGTTTTTGAGATATTTAGCTTGTTATGTTTTTTTAATCGATTTCTGGTAATCATAATATCGGAAATTCTCTGGTTATGCCAATCAACAGAAAGAATATTTTTTGACCAAATATTAAGCAACAATGTCTCTTCAGAATGCCATGTCAGAAACAGAGATACAATATACAGAGTACACAAAAAATCTTGTCAAATTTGAGGAAGAAAAACATGAAAAATCTCCGTTAATTCAAATAGAACACCCTGTATATTATTGGTCTGTAAAATGCACAGTTTAACATACTACAACTTTGCTATAGCTTTCCCTATACCGGAGTTTAATAATTTAAGAGACAAACGCAATATTATGGTAAAAAAGTGCCCCACTTTTACTCCACTTAAAAGAGTAAAAAAACTCAAAAAAACAAAGAGAAAACTAAAGAAATTGCTCGAAATGTCCACCGTTTCAAAAATAACCCAAAAATTTTGCTATAGATTTTATTATTATCATTAGGTTCTTGTATCTTTCTACTACATACTGCATTGGTTCTCTTATTGTAGTAGGTTTGGTTTTACTAAAGCTGAAATGTCATTAAGGCGTTTGTCGTGACATCGTATTAAACATTTTTGGTGGCGATTCAAGTAACTATTATAAACTGAACTGAATTAAATTCATATGAGAGTTCATTCAATGGAAATTGGTTAACTATGAATTATTCTGAATCCATAAATATGGTGTATGCTATAGGAGAAGCTCCTGGTAATTGTTTACTAGCAATGCGTATTTATAAGCTAAATCATCCAGATTTAGAACGATATCCTCGCACTGACTGTTTTCAAAATTTGAAGGAGAGATTTGAAAGGAGGGCGAATGCAAATTATGAGAAAACTAGTAGACCACATGAAGTCAGCAACGAGAATAGTCAAATCACTATTGTGGCGTCAGCGGTAGAAAATCGAAATATCAGTTCTAGGCAAATCAGTGGTCAGATTGGAGTTTCCAAGGGCTTCGTGAGTAAATCATTGAGAAAAAATAAGTTTCACGCTCACCACTACTACTACCACCAATCATTATCAAACCTGGATATGCAAAAGCGTTTGCAGTTTTGTAATTGGGCACGTGAAAAAAATCGAGAAAATCCAAATTTTTTTTTCCAATGTTTTATTCACGGATGTAGCATCAGTTCCAAATACACGCCGAGCCAACCAACACAATTATCACCATTATGCATATGAAAACCCCAGGTTAGCACGGGTGATAGACAACACCGTTTTAAATTGAATGTGTGGGCTGGAATATGTGAACATGTTGTTGGACCAAATTTCTTTGAAGGAAATTTAAGTGGTTAAATGAATTTGAACTTTTTACAAAATGAGTTAGATATGTTGCTAGTAAGTATTCCACTAGATATTATTGACCGACATTGATTTCAACACGATAGTGCTCCTTCGCATTCCACATTATTGGTAATCTTGTTCATGAACATAGTGTTTATTCTTCATAATTATTATTGTTTTAGGTTAGACAACATTTAAACATTAATATCCAAACAAATGGTTAGGGAATGACGGTACATTCCCATGCCCGGCACGATCACGCTACCTAACGTGCTTAGATTTCTTTTTGTGAGGTTATATTAAAGATAAAGTGTACATAGTAAAACCAACAAGCATTGAAGACCTGATTTAAAAAGTTAGAAACGCGTTCTTTACAATAACCCCACAAATTTTGAAAAATGTTACAAGAAATTTTCAAAATAGAGTTATATCATGCATAGAAAAGAACGATGGACATTTCGACCAATTTCTTTAGTTTTCTATCTGTTTTTTCGATATTTTTTGTTCTTTTAAGAGGAGAAAATTTTTTACCATGATATTGCGTTTGTCTCTTAAAGTTTTAAACTTAGGTACCTATAGGGAAAGCTATAGCAAAGTTGTATTATATTAAACTGTGCATTTTACTGACCAATAATATACTAGTTGTTCTGTTTGAATTAACGGAGATTTTTTATGTGTTTCTTCCTCAAATTTGACAAGATTTTTTGTGTAATCTGTATATTGTAGCTCAGTTTCTGACATGGTATTCTGAAGAGCCATTGTTGCTTAATATTTGTAATGTATATATATGAACAAATAAAAGTATATTTCGTATTTTATAGATCACCACTCATTTGTTTTCTAATTATAATAAATAAAATTAAAAACTTTAATATTACAAGCTTTCAATAGAACGCCCGCGACCTATGAGTCATCAGCCGCTCACTTCTCTCTTAACCACTTACATAATATACATGTCTGTAAATGTAAAGGAAATGCAAAATAAACAATTGAAGATTGAATTTTTAGATACTACTGTTACTTATTGTTAGATGTATTCTATGATAACACAGACTTTGGTGTTTAATTAATCTATTTTATTTTGATAGATTTCTCAGTTTAGTTCAGTTGACATGGTACAATTTTGATTCTATTTCATGGCTAAACTCTTAATTTTACTGATGTTTGTAAATCTAGTACATACATACCTAATTTGATTTCTTTTATACAAATTGCACGCTTTTTTTACAAGATATGTAGTTAGTCATAAGTAGGTATGTATGTGATAATGATTTTACATGTGGAAGAAATGATATCTTCTACATATCGTACACAAAATTTTATATTATTGTGATTTGTTTCGTTCTTTCATTTGTTTTTAACCACTGAAATAAATAATTTAAATAAACTACAAATAATTTAGATAAAAATAAGTCGAACGAACTCTATATCCCCAAAATTTTGCTAATAAAATTAGAACAGAATAATTTAACAATACATACATACGCGTACGCACTTCATTCATAAATTTTGTGATAAAACACGAACCGAATGGACGTCGCAGTCGGAAATCCAGGTGGGGGATTGATGCGCGTAGAAGCTCGTGCATTTAGCATTTTGCTCAGTAGTACTTCGATCACTGTGAAAGGTAGGACTTGGAAAATGAGTGTACCATTTTTGCGCTCAGATGTGTCAAACGCGATGCATGAAGTTAACATTCTAAATGACCCGGTACAGATCAGTCAGCAGGAAAACAATAACAACTTGAATAATAGATTACTTGCCAAACGATGTTTATTCGGCCCAGCAAACCCTATAGAAGTTACAAAATTATTAGATGAAAATATTTGCGTTGAACGGGAGAGATTCAAAGAA
This sequence comes from Popillia japonica, assembly GCA_004785975.1. Taxonomy (NCBI): domain Eukaryota; kingdom Metazoa; phylum Arthropoda; class Insecta; order Coleoptera; family Scarabaeidae; genus Popillia; species Popillia japonica. Next base: position 48,843 of record SMLS01065508.1, read on the forward strand.
AAATTCGGTGTTGATATAAATGCAATAGAAAAAAAAATTGATAATAAAAAAGCATTAAAACGGCTAGTGATTAAAGTAGATCATGATTTGAAGAAGAAGAATGAATTACGTGGTGTGCTTAAACCACTCAACAAGCAGTTCAAAATAACTGGTAAGTTGATGAATTTATTTGTTTTCTACTAATTTCTTTATGATAAAGTAAATTTCAAAATGATCTGCGTGTATAAATTTGTTAGACTTTCTACACGGTGAAATCTAGCGAACATTACATTAACCGGTGTTAACGCTTCGTTGTGACGTCTAGCGAACCGTGGGTGATTCAGCAGGCATATTTTTATTCCTTACTAGATTTTCAGAAAAATTGTGAAGTTGAAAAAATTGGTTCAATTTTATATTTACAGTGATTTTTTGGTAATTTCCGGATTTGGATAAATTACTTCTGCGTAAATCATACCATTTCAAGATCGAATTGGGCGCCGAAACAGCGCGATGCCATTTCCCTCCCTACTTAAGAAATCGACAGTAGTTTTCTAAAAAATTGTCTATTTTTATGTGTGTATACATCTGCCAGCAATTTCGAATTTAAATTAGTCAGACGTTTAGTATATTGCGGTGGTTCACTCAAATTCATCCAATTTTGCTGATTGCAAGAATTTCTGCGATTACTTATCTCTCTTATCTTTTTTTCACAAACTCCTACTAGGCAAATGAGATTAAAAGATTTATTTGACGTACATATGAAAAAATTGAAGGATTTTTCCAAATTAGCAATTTTTTCTGGCATTTAATTTATGATTGTTAACCAGTTTATTGTGAATCCCCCGAATTATCAAACTTGTAGTTAATATATTTGATATTTATGAGAAAAATATATGTAGTTAAACGTTTGTATCTACCATACAATTGGAATTATCTTAGAAATTCTACAAAACTTCAAGCAATGCAGCAATTAAACGTGTGGACATTTTTGCATTCTTAATATGTAAACTTTATGCTCAGTAAGTATAGTAAATAGCGAAGTGCAATGCAAAATGGTTTGCATGCTAGGAATTTTAGTTTTCAAGGCCAAGATTCTATTGACAAGTTATCACTCGGAATAGTTGTTGATGATATTTGCAAAATGCGCTACTGTAGTAAATGCTCTAATTGTTTAAGCTTGTAACCTGATAATTTGATCGTGTTTATTTTATTTGTTGCAGTGACTAGATTAGATTCGATTCAATGGTTACCTATTGTACAACCTGAGTTTTAAGCTAGAATGGTGTGAATATTAGCGATTGGCTTAGAATTCACATTTATGTACCTATATAGTATTTGAATTATGAAGATTCTGCATTAGAATCGAAATTGAAAGTTTCAACCAAAATATAAACTCAATTACTTCAATTAGCATGACCACGATCTTTTCGTACTCTATGATTCATTCATTCACGAATAAATTTCTCTCAACTTATAGATAGGAATTCGAATTTGTGAGATTTTTATATCTACAGCTAGGGAGTAGGAGTTCTAAAAAAGTAATTGCAGTAGATGTAGTTGTGTAAACAAACAAATAACCAATCCTGGGAAGAAATATTAGAAATATTGCATTTTTTGGATGTTCGGTAGTGTTTCTGGACTATTCAAAATTAAATTAAATCAAATTTACAGATTTCTCTTGAATTTTTGGATGATTTTTTTATACATACCTAAATTTTACGTTTTTAGTTTTCAAATCACCGGCGTAGCTAGTTCTAAATACGTTCTAGCAATATTTGTGTTGTACGAACATCTAAATAAGGTTGGCCACGGGATACCAAGAATACATTGTTATTATTATGTTGACAGTTAAAAAATAGATACGTTGTATTGATAAATGAAATAGATATTTTTTCCATTACTTGTTTGTGTACTAGTATTTATTAAATCTAATACAGTATTAAGAAGCCATTACATGCTGTCAGGTGAGGGGATCTGTTACCAAGTAGCTGGAAAAGTGCTACTGGTGTGAGTTCTTGGCATTAAAACTGTGGGCTTCACATTTAATACATATAAATTCATAAAATACGAAAATACATCTAACATAAATTCTAGTTTTTTACACATCAATATCCTCGTACATCACTTTTCCTGCAATAGTAGCTATACCTGACGGCACTTTGTTCTCTTCTAAAATTCACTTCTCGTACGTATTTTATTATTGAAATGCATGCAGTCTGCGGACGCTCCGTATCTGACATTATACAAGTTATTGAAAAAAATTGGAGGTATCCTCATATCTTAAAATTAGTTAGTTGCAGACATACAAGGTGGTTTATAACGGCGTGTCAGACCTAACTTATGTTTATTTAAATGCAATGCTATACATATATTTTTTGCATTCTCTTGGATCCATGCCGAGTATTTCAAAAGTTATGACCATTTTTACGTCTGAAATAAGGTGTATTCAGAAAGTGTTCAAATAAACTTGACTATTAAGTCGTCCATCAAAAAAATGTGGTCCAATAACGTAATTTCCAACTATGCCGCCCCAAACGTTCGGAAGGCCACTTAGATTATGCTAGGTCTTGTGTGATATGCGGATTGTCTGTAGAATAATAATGAAAGTTGTGTTTATTCACGCTTCCATTTTTGTGAAATGCTGGTTCATCTCGAGACGTTCAACGAAATTTATCCGATCATAGGTTTGTTGTTGAGCCCATTCGCAAACTACGGGAAACATCTTCGTTCAACAACTCTGGTGTAACTGAATGTGGTGGAATATCTTCTATACTATAGTTAGATATATGATTCAAAGGACCGATAAATATCTATGGAAACGTCATAAAAAATATAGCGTGTTCCATTTAAATTTAATGAGAAAATTAAGGACCCGAGTTTTGGCTCACCTTGTATACACGAAATATTCTTTTTGTTCAATTGTCGAACCAAAAAAGTAGAAGACGTAGCCAAACCGTCTAATGGTGCAAAAAAGGTCGTATATTTCTTACTGGAACTAACAAAAATGCTCATAACTTTTGAAATATTCGGTATAGATCCAGTAAAGCCTATATGAAAAGGTTCGTAAAGGTAAGCAGATTTGGAAAATGCAAAAAAGTATAGCGTTACATTTAAAAAAACAAATTAGGTTAGGCACGCTCTTATAAAACACTATGTATATTCGCAACTTATTTTAAGATATGAAGCTTAAGAATACCTAAGTACATTTTTTCTCAATATTTTTTTTAATAACTTTTATAATGTCTGATATATCGTGCTTTCACGCATTAATGGGACATCCTGTATGTACATACACTGATGCCAGATATATAATATTCAATTTATATTTGCAATTTCCACGTTACGTACTGCGGATATATTCATTTAGAGCCAGAAGGATGAATTTAGTGCCTTAAATACCATTGTAGATGTTTAAAATAATATGAGCCAGTGTGTGTGGTATTGGAAAAATTCCGTCTAAACTCTCATATATAATTATATACATACATGTATGCAGGCATATCCCTTGCAATAGTGACGAATCTATAAACCACGTGCAGCAACTCGCTATATGTATGCGCGGTAATATGTACACAATTGGGAGAAGGAGAAACATCGCCGCATATGTCCTTGGGCGATTATATCGGAAAATCGCGTACATTGTCCCTATGCTTTGGGCTGTATCATATTCGACGCTAGTCCCGTTTCTTCAGACGTTGTTCTCGCATTGCGACGCAGTTCCTATATGTTAAGTCGACTCTTCTGTACGTCCGATGAGGCTTCAAAATAGTCCAACGCAGTTTTATCTTGGAAATGATAGTACATATATGATAATTGATGGCTCTACAATGTTATAACGGTTATTGTTGATTTTACTGACTTGTATTACAAAATATCAAGCGTATTGAGGCAAGTCTGAAAAATAATGAATATACGTAGACAACGGTCTATGTAAAATGAGAGAAGCGGTTCGTGTAATGAGATGACATCGAGGAATCATAAAATACCACTTTAAGTCTTTAATGCGCAAAAAGTGCAATAGAAACGTTTTATAGTCGCCCGTTATTAACATAACTGCGAATGCAATTTTATGTTGGAAGGGGCGTGGAGTGCTGCCATATAACTTTCTGTCATTGATCGTATCCTAGGATTCCTCATTTACGAATACTAAGCTAAAAATGTAAACAAGTCGATTTTGCTACATTGTTCTGATGTCATTCATGACGTGCATGTCTTCGAATCGTGAACCACGTATAAATCATGTAAAATTGCTGTAAAATTTAGGTGTTAAATACCAATTTATATTATTTTATTAGGCAACTCTATATCTCAGTGTTAGCACTACAATTTAATTGTTTCTAGTTATATAGTCTGTTAATTTGTGTTCAAATAGAAAATGGAAAACGAATACCGCTCGTTTGCTTAGACTTTAGATTGGTCTAATTAAAGTTGTTTGATACAAGTGTGAATTCGCGCGGCACACACTTTCTAACCTTGATTTTATCTGGTGCAAACATTAACATCACTGAAGCAATTAACGTTGCAATATTTCCATATCTATTAGTTTATACATCCATTGTATGTATATTAAAATTATTTTATTACAATCCATTTAGAAACTTTCTATAGTACTTTTCCAATTTGAAAATGTAGTCTTATATGATGATACGTTCCCTATTTTCCTTAATTTGCACATTAAAGAATGCAGTTTTCTGCTGATTTGGAAAATAACTTAATTATGGTAAGTAGTAAGAATGCTTATTACAATCGTTCATTTTGGAATAAATTTCGAACGTATCATTATAGGCATTCTAGTAAATATGTTCTGAAATGAAAAGGATATTCTCTCTATCAGAAATTAATTGACTCGCCCGACCAAACTCTACTACTGGCTGAACATAAATGATTAATAAATGTTATGTTATCGAAACGCCCTGTAGAGACGTGAAATACGTATATTCGACCTACAATGTTATTCACTTAATACATAAATAATGAAGTAACATATGGTAAGCTGAGGAGAACGGCCAGTTTTTTTGTTAAGTATGCGAAGGATGTATACCAAATCATTTTACGAAATTATTCAAACGTGAAGATCCAGTTTAAAGTATGTATAGCAGGTATACAAATAATAGGAGAAGTACATTTCAATTGTTATTCCAATGCTATTTTTAATAATTTTTTTAATGGGTTTTAGAATGAAAATGAAAGAAATGGGAGTATAATAAAAAAATTGTACATTTGGATGCATAAATTTTGATTTTTTTCTAAACACCTTCATATTTTGTAACTAACTTGTTATACACGCCATTTACACGTATGTAGATACATACATACATTATTACGTATTTTGAAATCTAAGATTAGGAGTGGCTTGTGCGAAGGACATACTTAAGTTCCTTTGCTTATTTCTCAACTTGCGCACAATTTAGATTTATGCACTTAGCTAGCATTCCCATAAAGTTGATAGTAGGGCAGTAGGTAGTATGTAAAAGCCTATTGCTATGCAGAAGGCGTATGCTATGATATCCTAAATTTAGTTCTTAGAAGAAGTGTCTAACAGTAGTGATACTCGTATATTTTTATATCTTAAAAATATCTCTCGTTGTTTGCAATGTTAACAGTCGCTGAAACAAACAGTATTAGTTAATATTACTGTTTTCACCTTTGTAAATTTACGATTCGTACAAATACACGATTTCGTCATAGTCATGTCAATTGCAACGTTTCTTGGGAGAGATTTCTTCTGCTTAATTTCTAATTAAAATTTCAATTAACTGCAATTTATTACTGTAATTGAAAAACAGATTACGTTAGAGATGCTCTCTTTACTAATTCTAATTAGAAATCTCATATATGCATGTAAGTGTGGAAGTAGCGTAATTAAAACGGCATTGTAAATGAAGATCCCAACAGCTTGATCTCACAATATATTTATTCTGCTCCCAGTGATGATTATCTTTATTTGTCTTCTGAAATTTTTATATTAACAAATTGGCTTTTCCTAGATTTTAATGTCTGAAACTCGCAATCTGTGTAATTATTTTTTTTTACTTTAGTTAACGTATAACCCCCATCATAAATTATAATCCCGTAAACTTTCATTTAATTTATACATAATACACATATATCCATTTCTTTCTCGTTCATGTAAGGGAGATATTGTTAATCTATCTGGTTATGAGTAAGATGTGTAATCACCGTTATGTCCGTCTCTCTCTCTCCCTCTCTTATCGCGCTCAGAATTATACGATCATGTTCCAAATGATATCAAGACATAGTATCTTTCGATATCTTCTGGGAAATTACGTATGTACACTATAAATTATCTATAGTATTTACGTCAATTTTAAGCAGTTTCTGAATATAAGTGAAGAAATTATTTATTTAACTATTGTATTACGATACAATGCAGAAAACAAAGAAAAAACCATAAATTTGTCCTTTATAGACCTTTGAAAATAGTCAACTACTAAAGAATAGTCTACCTACTCAAAAGGTTTTTTTAAAGAAATTATCAGGGCAAGCAAAATTCAAGAATTTGAGTATTAGTTCCTTGCTAATTTCTGATATTTAGCACAAATTTGAAGTAAATGAAATACTGTGTGCAACCATCATAAATTTTCCTCTAAGGAAAAACGTGTTTATAAAAGTAATTTATGAACACATATACACTACTGTCACAAAGTTTGGAAGTACCTAACAAGACATTTTCACGACTTTATTAAAAATTTTATTTACAAACATAAAGTACCTATATTAAAAAACAATAACTTATACATTGGGGTCAATTTGTTGTCCAGCTTCTTGCAGAGGAAGACCCCAAAGCTGTTGAACATTTTGTGGCTATTGCGCTTTTGCTTTTCTGCAAAGCTCATCCCATAACAGCTCAATAGGTGGTAAGTCAAAACTTTGAGGTGGTGAGTTCATTAGCCCCTCTTATTTCTTCCAAAAAATCTCAACATATCTTGTCTTTGTGTTTAAAGTCGTTACCCTGCTGACAAAGTGAACACCACGTCCGACACGGGTTCCTTGAGTACCCAGGTACGAGCTTTTATCCTAACGCGCCTTAGTTTCTGAGAAAATCAAAGTTGTTTAGCGCGTTCATTCCTTTATATCGCTAATGTTAGTTTCTCAACAAGCAGGCCTTTGTAGCCCAGTGGATAAGATCTACGCCTGCCACACCGGTGGCTCGCACAACCCTGGTGTTCCCCTTGTGAGACGTAATTGTTGACCAATAACGCGGCACCCTCATGGTAATGCGCTATTTTCCAAGATACCTAAATATTTTCCCTTTTGCATTTTCCCATTTATTTTTAACAATTTATCCGTTGCTATAGTGAGCTACCCCGCAACCATCATATTTCCTCCATCGTGCTTTACAGTAGGCTGTAAGCAGCCTTCATTAGGACATCTTCCCAGCGCCGACGAACAAAAGATCTGCGCTTAGACCCGACGATTTAAAACTTGATGTTTTCGTTCGTAAAACGATTTACTGCCTATTGAATAATACTAAGCGGTTGAGATGTTTTACTCACACTATTTAGTGTAATAGACCCCTAGAGATAAATACTCTCATTAGACTAATAGAGAACTCTCGAAACGTAAACATCTTTTACAATATTTTAAATATCTAGAGAAATATTAGTGAATTATAAATGTATTATGTGTAAATACTTTAGCGTCAAATAGGAACGAATTTATTACTGCATTAAGTCGTACAGTTGATAAAGTACATACATATACAGGGTGTTTAAAAAAGATGCAGCAATATTAAAGGGGGTGATTGCCCAGGTCATTTTATACAAAAAAGTTCCTATAAACATAGGTCCGCAATCGCTTCGTTACCGATCTACAGCGTGGTGAAGTTTAATTAAAAAAAAAAACAGTAAAAATTAGATTTTTCCAAAACGACTTGTTTTAGTCGTACCAGTGGCGCGCGTATTGGCACGTCACAGGCCATTTTTCAAGAGAAAAATAGGACGCCGCTGATTTCTCTAAAAATAAAAATATGTTTTTATTCTTTATTCAATTGTGAAGAAAAAAGCTCTTTTAATTTTTTATCGTACAACGTACCGTTTTTTTAGTAAAAAAATATTTTTGTATGCATGATAAATGGATATGCACTAAAATGTTTTTTTTAAACTTCAACACGCTGTAGATCGGTAACGAAGCGTTTGCGGACCTATGTTTATAGGAATTTTTTTGTATAAAATGACCTGAGCAATCACCCCCTTTAATATTGCCGCATCTTTTTTAAACACCCTGTATAATACTTAAAACAAACAACTACGCCTCTCAACACAACATCAGATAATATACAACGCAGCGGAAATTATATGAGCGGAGCGTAAATACATACATAAATGTTAAGTTATTTCTCAATAAGAATGGAAAAATCATTCATTTATATTTGTATTTTATTGGAATGGACCTGAGAAAATTTTCCTTGAAATAGTCAACTATCAAGGAATAGTCTACTGTAACATTCTATAATTTGCTTGTATGTTTTGCGTAACAAATTCGTAGCAGTTCTTCGCTAATTCCAAATGTGTGTAAAAATTGTGGGTCACTTCCGATTACTCGTTCTGTATATCTATTATTAGATTATTAGTATATCTATTATTAGTTACTGCAATGTATTTGTTTGCGGTTTCGATATACCGACCAAGCAATACGGATAATTTTATTAAGTAAATGAAATACTGTGTGCAACAGAAAATGTTTACACTAAGATTATTATCTTTAAATAATACGTATAAAAGTGAATACAAATACAACGGATATAAGATCTTTTGTTTCCATCGAGGCTTAATTCCTGTTGAACTTTCTCTGACTTAAAAATTTGGTCTACAAAAAGAATATACCTATTTTGTATTATCAGTATAAGATAAACGAACCAGTTACATACAATAAACTGTATAATCCGTTGGCTATCATAAAATTTACATACATATGTATAGGAAATATAATGCACATGTTAAGTATGACGCAGGAATTACCCAATGGAAATTAAAAGCGCATTACTTTATACTTATACACGGGAGTTTTTTATCTTGAGATAATGGAATATCTCTTAAAATACTGCATCAAATGACCCTTTTTTTCGGTAATTCCAAAAAACATGGTTGTAAACGTCTAGAAAAAATACTCAAAAAAGAGAAAACATGATTTTATGCTTTTTATTTCAACATTAAAATAACAGCTATTCAACAACGAAGAACTTTACTTTATCATACCATTTCAGGACCAATCCGGTCCTGCAACAACTGTACCGAGTCGTGTTGAAATTGCTCCGAATTTACAACCCAATAACTGGGAATTGTCGAGCTATTATTTTGTAAAAACGTGTGACAAGTGTTAGCAAGAGAGAAAATAATAAGCAGGTATATAAAAATTAGTAAATAATAAATTGAAATTATAGATAAATAGTGTTTGTTGTTAACTTAAAAACCTAAGTCTCCGAGGAGTTGATCCGGACGCAGGTTTTTTTGCCGCGCAGCGAGAACGTGTAAACAGCACAGAGCCGTATTCAGGGCCGTCAAAGAGAAAGACGCACTAAAAATAAAATTATGTCGATTGAAGGAAAAAGTTTACGTGATAGGGACGATTATTCAACTGATGAGAATACAAGGAAGCGAAGGGCGTTTGAGGAGATGGAGGGAAGGTTTGAAAGGAGTAAAAAAAAATCAGATGACTCCAACAAAATTTCAAAATAAGGAGAATGACAAATTAGACTTGATCCTAAAAGCAATAAAAGATGCAAAAGAAGAACAGATAGAATTGAGAAACGAGATAAAATAAAACAATTCAGAGAGGATCAGAAAGTGTTTAATAAAGAAATAAATAATTTGAAGGAGGAGAACGAGAAATTGAAAAATGAAAACAACATAATCAAAAAAGAACTTACGAATATCAAAAAAGAATTGGTAGATGTTAAAAATGAAATGAATTGGATTGAAAAAGACAAAAGGAAGAATAGAGTAGTAGTGAAAGGTCTACAAATAAATACAAGTGATACTGAAGTAATGAAAAATTCAATAAACAATTTTATAAAGGAACATTTAAAGATTGATGTTATAAATAATAATGTAACAAAAATTGGAACAAAAATATTGGTAGTGGAATTTGAGAACGAATATGACAAACTAAGGGTGATTATATCTAAATAAATCAGAACTAAGAAAAATGAGGTCAGAGAAGATATACATTGATAATTATTTAACAAAAACATATAGCGATGAGAGCTCAAGAAGAGAAAAGGAAAGGAAAATTAGTAAAGATTGGATATAGCAAAGCAATCATAGATGGAGTAGAATGGAGATGGAACAGGAACAGTGAACAACTTGAAATCCATGAAACAAAAAACTAGGTAGTAGAAACGGCAGATACATGGATGCTGACCAGGATAACGAAAAGGACACGAGAACGGAAAACTTAAAGGATAGACAACAACAGAAACAACGACAAGGCATACAAGGCATAAGGACAGGAATGAAATAACCACAGTGGGAAGATTGAAAACAGACAATGACATCAAATCAAACAAACTAGGTAAAGCGCAAAATGTTAAAAAGACGGATATATGGAAACTAGGAGTATGGAACGTAAGGAGCTTAAAGGGAAAAGAAGATGAAATAGTATATGAATTTGAAAAAGCTGGACTAGACATATTGATAATACCAGAAACAAAAAAGAAAGGCGAAGGAGAAATTCAATTATTAAAGAGAGAGCAGCTGATGGAATTGCATGTGTAATACATGAGAAACTAGCAGGAAGTATTATGTCGTGGAAAGGATGGTCAGAAAAAAATTAGCAGTCGGGTTAACGATAGATGAAGAGAAAATTACTATATTAGCAATATATGGCCCCAACGAAGACGAGAGCAAGGAAATAAAGGACAAGTTCTGGAACGACCTGACACTGATTACAGAGACCAGTGATGGAGCCATCTACATAGCAGGAGACTTCAATAGCAGAGTTGGCGTTAGAAGAATGAATGGGAACAAGTAATAGGAAAATATGGGGAAAAAGAAAGAAATAATAATGGAAATAGATTACTAGAATATTGCATAATTAATAATCTGATATCTAATACGTTTTACCACCACAAGGATATACATAAATTCACAAGGGCGGCCCCAAGCAGAAACGAAAAATATATAATAGACTACACTCTAGTAGAGAAACACAATAGGCAACGAATAAAGGACGTAAAAGTTAGAAGAGGACCAGAAATTTATAGTGACCACTATTTACTGGTAGGACAAATTAAAAATGCACAAAGGAAAACCAGGAGCCGAGTGTACGACAAGAAAGAATAAAATCCTACAGATTACAACAAAAAGATATAGCAGACAAATACGAAAAGGTAATAGAAGTAGCAATCGAAAACGACCAAGATAATCTGGAGGAGTTGACAGTGGAACAAATATGGCATAAAACCAAAACATTAATCGTTAATGTAGCTAAGGAGACATAAATATAATAAATAAGAACAAGAAAAGAACAGCGTGGTGGGGTCATGAAATAGAAATAGAAATAAAGATTAAAAAAAGGAAAAATTACCTCAGACAGATAGTGCATACGCCAAATATAAGGACCAACGAACAAAAATAAAGAAAATGGTAGTAGCAGCAAAAAATAAGTCTTGGAAAGAATTTGGAGAAAAAGTAGAGAATAATAGAAAGGAAAACCAGAAACTGTTCTATACAATGTTGAAAACTATGAGGAAAGGAAATCAACAAAAAACAAAGACAATAAAAAACAAAGAAGGAGTAATACTAACGAAAACAGAAGAAGTACTAAGTAGACGGAAGGAATATTTCCAAGAATTATTGAACGATCACAAAGCATCAGAAAGGGAAAAAGAACTGATAAACGAAAACCGAAAAGAAAGTAGAGAGGTAACTAATGAGAACATAACAGAAGAAGAATTGAACATTGCACTAAAGAAAATAGAAAATGGTAAATCACCGGGACATGACAGGATTACCGGAGAAATGATCAAGAAATTGGGAAACAAAGGAAGAGAATTACTATTAAAACTATATAACAAAATATGGGAAGATGAGCAAATACCAAAAGATTGCGAAATAGGACAGATAGTACCAATTTATAAAAAGGGCGACAAGAGAATGTGTGA
>SMLS01065510.1:0-10224 GCA_004785975.1 Popillia japonica
GAGACTCGGGCCATGGAAGCCTTCTATATCGCTTAACGGTATACCTACTCTCTCAGTAGGAGCAATATAAATCTCTATACATATCTGTATGCAAGTAATTCGTATTACCAGGAGATTGGGTTTTAGCAACTTTGACATTTTTCTATTATAAGTTTTCACTGAGTCTGAAGGTGCAGTGTTTCAGAGGCAGCAAATTATTTTCTGTGTTTTGATAGACTGATAAATGGCGAATACCAAATTTTTATTGATTCTACTAATCATCTTTAGCGTAATAAACTAAAAATTTCCAAAACTTTTGAAAGTGAATTTCATATCTTGACTATTAGGAGTTAACCGGATCAAAAAATGTAGATTTATATCACACGATAAACACTTTAAAGTGTTCATGCCAGAAATCATTATATGTACATGTACCCACATATGTAGTCGCCAGGTTTCTAAAATTTTGGATATCGGGTCACTTAGTTTTCAAATCCCACCGGGATCTTATACATATTTTAATGAATATGAATAGATAAAAAACAGGATTCAAGACGCATAATATTTGAATCAGGTCACAAGTATCTGGATCTGGAACACGATTACGAATATGGTAGTTGGAAAATCTCGGGAACTATGAGAAAATTTTGGGTACCTCAGTATTCGAGTACTAGAAACAGCGTACACTACTCTTACTGGCATTACTATAAATCTGCTAATATATTTGAAATTTGTAACTAGTCTTCCTGGGATATCTCGCTTATTGGATTTGTGTCTAACCCACTCATTTGTTTCTATGATGTTGCTCCTTTTACAAATTCAAATTAAGTAGAAGGTAACTGATCAAGCTTTCTCATAATATTAGAATTAGTTAATGTAAAGATAATGTTTATACAAATTTAATCATAATTCATAATTATCTTATTTGTTGTTTACAAGTTATAACTCGAATACGAAAGGATCAAACAAGCAGCTTATTATTAATGAAAACGCGATTGAAAAGAATATAATCATAATATCAGAATTTCTCTTCCTTGTTTTGAATTAATTACTAGTATTATGTTCCGGAAAAATAATTGCAATAAATAACATTAATTTAAGTATTTATTACTTACTAATTACTACCTATAGAAACAAACTATCCAATCAACGTTAGATACTCTCTACGAAGAATGTAGGCCATCATTGAAATTATTAGCATTCATAACGACCTTGCAGCTTCAATAGCTTCAATAAATTTGCAGAAAAAGCAATCTTTAAACTTAAAAAAGTTAGATAATATAAAATAACTTAACAAGATTTAAATACAAATTTGACATTAGTTAAACATCTACGACTAAAATGTGCCTACTTAATTAAAAAAAACGACCTAAATTCAGAACAGTAAACAATTGAGATTTATATTTTAATTATGTTTCCTCGAGTTCTTTACTGCAAATTAATTCTATTAACATCTTTTCACACTGATCTTTCTACTCTGTTAAAAAATGCAAGAAATGGATCTTCTTTTAATGTCGGAGACGAATACATATACCCAGTTAGTGAACGATTTTATGTTTTAAAACCAGTTTATTTTTAATCTGGCCGAGAGCTCTAAAATACATTCTTTCTGTTACGAAATATACAAGATATAAAAAGAAAGTTGTTTCGGCCAATGACATTGAATCGTGGTGAATTGCAAACCTCCTAAATGGACTTTTAGATCTTAGCGGGGAATAATCCATTCGGTCACAATGAGTAATTGTGCTATTTTAGGTTTTACAAAAATTGGACAAACTTTCAATATATGTGTATGTAGATGAATAATATAAATCATATATAAGTACTTATAGTAGCTAGAACTTAAACTAAATTAAATAACTATATATTGTCAGAAAAAAATCAGTAATACTATCTAATTTATACACGTTTATTTGTGATAGAAAACCATTTTTTTTATCTCAGTCATTAATAATAATTTCCTTATTATATTTGCGTAGAGAGTGAAAGTGTTGTGGATATTTAGCAGAATTTGACAATTGCTTCACCCTATTTCATCGTTTGTTTGTCGCGTTTGAAGACTGTCTATTGTGTCTGTGGCTTTATAAGTGCTAACCCTTCTAACTTATTTGTATGGTGCACGGATTATACTATACAACCCTTCCAATTTCATATCTATAACAATACAGATGCTGAATTATGTAATAATTTCTATCAAGTATGTAGGTATTTGTGTATTTATTCCACATAACAATCAATAAGGATAGAACCCACAAAATAAACATAAATAAAAACGTAGTTATATAATTGGATAATAGGTATCCATACAAAATTGCTGGATAAGCTTTACTTGTATTTATTGATTGACACTTAATACTTGTAGGCTTAAAATTCGAAAGTGATTGGAAAAATAGATCTTTTAATTCCAGATATTTTTCCACTTTCAGGTTAATTAAAACACAATTCAATTAAAAACGAGTTTATTCCAGAACCTAAATAACACTTTTTCCATAGAAAAAAATCATATTTAATTGGTATGAAATAAATTCAAAAAAGTACCCATGGCTCTCAACAAAATTATCTAAAGACCAAAAAAACATTGATATAAGGACTTTTTGTCGAAATATAGTTTCTATGTTGGTCAAGGATGTTGATCATTAAGACTTTTGGTCTGTGATATAACTCTATAGGCTTTGCAAGTTTTCAGTAGCAAAAATGTGCGTCATTCTAACTGTGTAAGCTTAGATGAAGAGCTGATTATCTGCAGTCGGTTTTTTAACGACGGATGTGTCGTCTTCAAAAGACGCTGCTCACTCTAGTGGTGAGATGTATGTATGTCTAAATGTAAACTTGTACGAACACTACTGATTTTAAAAATCTACCATGAAGTCATCATTTCTAGTCTGAGCTTCAAATTTGCGCCTCAACAAACGATTGAATCATCTTTGAGAATGGCGTAGAATTAATTCTTCGACTTTTCGGACGACTATAATGTTGGAAGCTAGATTTATTTCACGAGTTTTGTGTAAGTTTTGGAAACAAATCAGAAGTAACGATTGCGATCAAAGCTTTGGGAAGAATAAGATGGACTCATACGTCATTCGAAATATCTGTATGAATGTATTAGCCATTTTGTATATAATATGTGGAAAGTTCTCTCGATTTCTAGAATACCCGCCTCAAAGATTCGGCACATTTCTAAGACGTTACCCAATAGCTTCTGCTGTTCTGAACAGAAGCTAATCCCTGTACAAATTGATCAACTTGAATGATGTTCACTACGGAATTTACTCAATCATGGTTACTCATGGCAGGATTTATTTATCGGTTGAAATTTAATGATGTGTATTTAGCAAACGTTACATATTTACAAATTTGAATCACAAACAATAAAGCATAAACATCGCTTACTCTAAAACAAAATGAAATTTGAGTAAATACGGAAATATAAACCGTCTAAAAAGTAGTAACAATTTAAACAACATAAAAAGCCGTAGCTTGTATTACATACAATTCCACGCAAATTATTAATTATACAACATTGTACTTCTATATCTTGTCAACTGATGAGGATTGGTTCAGAAATCTAATGTTTTGAAATCAGTAATCTTTAAATGCGTAGGAGGAACGTATTCTTGGGATTGGCATTCATATCGTGTTGACGGTTTTAGTATAGTGGCGCACCATCACAGTATTTTTCTTACTTTTGCCATTAATTGAAAGAAATCGATGGGAACAAGCAAATCCAATATATTGAGCAATATTTATCTTAGAATCCTAATTACTTTGTATGGAGCTATGTTATTGCTCACATAATAAGCAGCAAGTCGCACGTTAATGGAAAATATGTGTGTAAGTGTAGGATACTCCATGTTGATGTCTCCAAATATAAATTTTTGCATTACGGTATATTTGCAAAGAAAACTTATTACATTTAAACTATTTATTTCTTATTTCTTTATTTCTATATTTTCTTCTTTATGGGTTAATTTTTATACACACAATTCTATGGATACATAATAACACAAACTTAAACTAATAGGTACTACTAAAGAATCGTTTGGAGTTCCTATCCTTTCTTAACCAACTAGACCTAAGAAAACACGTTTGAATAAGTAACGTGTCTCAAAAAGAATTCTAAATACATACATATATCCGAACTATCAAATTCTAACTAGTAGTAACTGATTTACCTTTTTTGAAAATCAGTTTAATAAGCTAATAATCGATAGACTTTAAACCTTGTATTTTTATTTTTGAAATCTAGATAATTTAAAAGTCAATTTTATAAAGTTTTGAATGTTTATCAAAAAAAAATTGTTTAATACCACTGGTAACTACATTAGATTTATACTCATGGGTCTAATATATATAATGTAGATAGTTAGGTTGGAGAATTTTAAAATTAAATTTTAAAATTCTCACAAAAAAAGGTAAATCACTTAATACTAGTTACAATTTATATTATTATTTTGTATATTATTTTTTATTATTTTCTATATTTTTCAAAAAAAAAATGCATAAAATTATAAATAAAAATGATTTTTTTTAGTATTATTTTGGATTGTATTTTAAAATATTCATTCTAGAAATTGATAAACTTTTCAATGTGCACTTCACCAACCCATATTGATTGATTTGATAAAAAGTGTTTCGCAAAAAATGAAAGACTATATATGTATACATACATATATGTATACATACATATATGTATATACAGTGCGAGTCTATAATCTGGAATAAATTCAGTAAAGCGTTTTCTGGAAATATGCTCGGCCACGTTGATTAGTATTTTAAATTGCCCACTTTTTCATCTGAGAAAATTTTATACAGCGTGTCCTAAATCTGAGATAGGTATAACGTCATCGACAATTTTTCAAATAGCAGCTCTATTTAACTATTCTTAAAGAGTATGTCAAGCTACACATGCGTACCAAATTTCAAGTTTTTATTCCTTGTTATTTAAAAGATATTTAAAAATAACTAATTCAAAAATGCAGAAATCTGATGCAACTATCTGTTATGAAGCTAAAAATGACACATTAAAGGGTTTTTGTTTATCATTTTTTATGTCAAGCCAGGTTGACGTGTTATCACGGTGTCAAAAACAAAGTAATAAGTTTGGGTGTACTTAAAAGGCAAAGTTTTTTAAACCAAATCGGAAAATATTGAGGTGTTGACAGAACGAATAAGACAGGAGTGTAAACTAATTTCCGCTGAATTAAGTAGCAATGTTCAAAATTAGTTTCAATTCTGTTTAACGTTTAGGATATTGTCAAGAAGTACATGGACAACATTTGAGATGAATCAATGTCTTCATTTTTTCGAATTAGTAATTGTTAAATATCTTTTTTTGACAAGGAATAAAAACTTAAAATTTATTACGCATGTGTAATTTGATACACCATTTAAGAGTATGTAGTTATAAAAAAATTAGGACTGGCATTTAAAAAAATTGTCAGTGACGTAATATCCCAAATTTGGGACCCACCGTATAAAATTTTCTTAGATTAAAAAATGGGCAATTTAAAATACTAATCGACTTGTCCGAGTATATTTCCGGAAAACAGACTGTCTTCGCTTTACTGAATTTATTCCAGATTACAGACTCGCACTGTATATTGTATACAGTTTCTATCAACAAAACAACGTTACGGCTAGACTTCACCCCAATATCATTTTTTTAAACACTTACTGCAACCGACATTTCCATTTTCATTTATTCATAAAAAACTAGCACCAGCAAAACAACTTTTTTCACTAAATCACTATTTCCCTATCACATCATCACAATTTTTACTTTTATTTATAATTTTCTTAAAAATTAAGACATATATTTACTGCAAATATCAAAATGACATTTTTTGGTTAAATTTTCCAACAAATTCGCACTACCGCAATAAAATCTGAAGAATTTTACTCTGCTGTATACCGCCTTAGTCCCGTTCACAAAGCGGACTCTCTCACGCGGTTATAATCGTTAGTTGTTTAGTCAACTTTGGCTTAGAACAATTTTACAACCCCGTCATTGTCCCGTACGAGAAACCTACCCTCCCTTCTTACGATTGGTCGACAAAAAACCGCGTCTTTCAGGACTCACCCTTATTTATATGCGTCTGTCTGTCCCGACGTAGAACAGTCTTATCAAGATTTTCAAAGGTATTAATGACAGCATTAATGACTTACTGTTTCTATATTGAATAGGTTTCCGAAATACGCATTCCTTATTCATGGGGAACAAGGAACGCAAACAACTTCGACTTATACATTATAATGAGTAAAATTGTGTTGTCAGTTTGGATTAAAAAATATTGCAACCGGATTTGAGTAAATGTAAATGTAAATTTAACGGATGTTTGTGACCGCAGTTAGTTTTCCTATCTGTTCATTCACTTTGTCAATACATGTAGTTTTCCTTCATAAGTTATTTTATTATAAGTTAGTGACGTGAAATATATTGATGTAATTATTTCGCGATGTTCCATCATTCATTAAAAAGTTTTTTACTCTCTCCTTTTATGCAAACCCAAATTGTGAAATTGTAAATAATTTTTTTCTTACTGGTATTAAAGAATACCACGAAACGTGGACTAATACAAGACATGTATGTTTATAGGTTCAAATTAAATATAAAATTAATTTAAATAAAAATTAATTTAGAGAAATATGTATTAAGACAATAGCTAATGGCTAGAGCTTTCACCATTTTTAGTTTATATTTGGCTCCAGTATTTATTTCGTTTTTCTTTGTCTAGAAGCTTACTCTGTCTGCCATATATTTTACATTTTTTAAGAGATCACTACTTTTTATTATTATTTTATGTTTTCCAAGTTGTTGAATACAATGTTAGATTTTGATTTATAAAGCTTTTTACAAACCATTTATTTTATGCAAGTGTGAGCTTTGACATCTACAATTTTGCGAATTATGAACATGTTAAAGAAACATTGCACATTGAAGTTGAACATCTATAAATGCAAACAAAAATATATATTAGAATTTTTATTTTCAGCCAAATTTCCTAAGTAAAATCACAATAATGAAAACATTACTTTAATAATTAATGTTGAAAGTGTTGACAATATATTTTGTGAAGTGTATTAAACAAATAGTGTCTTACATCTGAGCAAATATTTTTCTAACAGAATTTTTTTTGTATATCGATTTCAGCAGTATATACTAAACGTTTTATGTATGTCACCCCACAGTTAAGAATCTAACAGGTTAATGTGTGAGCTATGTAGTCGTCAAGAAAATTCACTATTCCAACCGATTCATCGATGTGAGTCAGTGATTTCAAACAATTAATAAAATATATGGTGAGGATCTCCCTTACAGGAACCACATGTGAAATTTTGCGTTCAGAGGTATACTATTTAAAACGTCATGCCAATCATTTTGTAAAAAAAAACAAAGCAAACTGTTTTGCTCCACACAAAGCTAGTTGCACAGTGTCTTATGCACTCATCTGCTAATACTATTTTTTAAATTTTGTTGTTTATAGTTTCAGCAATTTTACGGCAAATGCGGAAATGCAACATATGAAGTTGTTCTACTTCTAAAGATGCATGCTGTTAAAAGATGTTAAGCCAGGAATTATTATTAATTTATACCAGTGTGTATAAGCTAAAATGGATTTATCCAGAACATGTTGATAGTTTTTCTGTGGGTAGATATATGTATATTTTTCAACACATTTATTTATCCAATTACAAATTTTGCGTTTTTTCGTCAGTAAAAGATCTTTTTCAGGAAAAAATGCAACAAAATCTTGTTGATGACAACAAATGAAAATTCTGATTTGGCTTCCGAATCTCTTGGAAACAAATTCTGAACGGATGCCATATAGTAGAAAACTTTTCTGTATCAATGATTCTTGAGACAGATCACCTACTCGTTCCTAAGATTTTTATTATAAAACTGACTAAATACAAACTAATACAAATGTTTGTATGCATTAAAAGTACATTTTACAAATTAAATCTTTTTCAGTCATTGGGAAAATATGCGGATGAATATTCGGAAAAGCTCGGAAGAGCTTGAAAATATTTTTTTTTAATCCAACATCTCACTTACTACAACATTGACTCCAAATAACTTCTATTATTGTGGAAATTATGAATCATCCTGCGAAATATGGTAGGCTAATTCTGGTGATGTATCACAGATTTTATTAATACGAGAATCATTCGACGACTACGTGGCTCAACATAGAAATAGCGTGAATTCGGAAGAATCTTATTTACCATTCTATAGAATAAATCTGGTTGCTCCCACCGGAGCAAAAACTGAATCGAGTGTTTACATTCTCCGTCACCAGAATAGACAAAAACAGTTTTGTTACCAGGAAAGGTTATGGTAACTGTATTTTGGGATTCTCATGGAATTACCTTGGTCGACTACTTACAAAACGGAAAAGCAATAAAAGCAATGCATGCTAATTTCCTGCAACAATTTGCGACAAAATCAAAGAGAAACGACCTAATTTGGCAAAGAAGAAAGTGCCTCTTCTTCCGATTACAATGGCCAAAGTTCAAGAATTACGATAGCAATTAGTGCTTGATTCGCCCTATTCCCCAGATATGCCCCCCAGCGATTATCACCTGTGTCCTAACCTGAAAAAATGGTTCGACGATAAGAGATTTCTGTCCAATTCTCAGGTAATCGCTGCTGTAAATAGATATTCCTACGACTTGAATTAATCGACTTACAACTAAGGTATTGCTAATTTGGAATATCGTTGGAATAAGTGCGTTGAGCGAGCAGGAAAATGTTTCTTTTTTTTTGAAAAAAAAATGTTTTTTTTGTTTCTTTATTAGGCCATGTAGAACGATCATCGTATATGTTTAATCTAATTGAATGTATACTTAATGATATTGTAATAGTATCGGTATGTTGAAATTTACCTAGAAACCAACTCTGCCGATTTCCAAAATATAAGAGGAGCGACATAATTTATATCGATCTCAGTACAGATTTAATCCAATTTCAATCAATTTCGACCTTGAATCACTACTTTCCCCTGATACGCATCTTTAATGGTTTTGTTCGCGTCCGTTAAGAATGATGTAATTGATGGGGGCTGATTGTCGTACTGTCTACACAAGTAATTCCTGTTTGAATTGGAGCCGAGTCTGCTTAATGCATCTCATTGTATCGCACTTTAAACAAAATAAATTCCGAATTTAGTATGCTCATATCTGAAGACATTTTTAGCAAACTTTTAAAAATTTCTGATTAACAGAACCAACGATTTCCAGAAAAACTTCTATTAAAAGTGGGATGTTTCACTGTATCCCAATGTTGCCAGTAACAGGAAAATACTATGATTTGAAGATATAAAGGAAGGGCATTCAAAAATATGATTATTTGGTAGGGAAATAAATAATATAACTACAACGACTGCTCTTGAATCACAACGATTAAACGAACGAATAAAGACTGCAGTCTTTTCCAAAGCAAATAAGAATGTTTTAGTTTTCATAACAGGTTGAAAAACTTTTTTTATAACAAATGGCATATATTTTGGCAAAAAGAATTATAGACGTAGTAGACCAGAAAAGAAATTGAAACGTTAAGAAATGAATATTAAGGAAGTTTAGACACAGAAAATAAAGGCAAATAATATTACCCTGAGATAATTAAATTGTCGGGTCCAATTAGATTCAGTTAAGACTACACACAACTTACCAATTTCTTTCCTAATTCCTCGAAATTACTAAATAAATCTCACACGTTACGTTAACACAGAAACATTAACAATTTCCTATTTATTTCCACTTTTAAATATTAATTTCGCAACATTTTTCTACTTGTACGAATTCTTGTTGCAATATTATATTAACCAACATTCACTCAAAACAATGATAACATCCGAATAAATGGTGTAAATATGTTACATCCAAACGCAACTATATAGGAATAGCATTTCGATAATTCTGCCTCTTATCACGACACGAAGGTCTAACGAAATATTGTAAATTCAAACATTAACAATCACTAATTAAATAACTATTGTCTTCTTGGACGTATGAACGTCTCACGCACAAGTTCCCCCGTCTCTTTTTTTTTGGTTAATTTCGTTGTATTTCTAGCTCTGGAAAGTCCTGCAATTTCGCCGTTAGCATAAATGATTACGAAGTAGCGGAGATAGACAATCGTCTTCTGATAATGTGTATTACTTGTGGCGCAAACGTAATATTGTTCTTAATAATGGCGAGACTGAAACCATTAAGCTATATTAAAGCATACTTCGTAATACTTAG
>SMLS01065513.1:0-47004 GCA_004785975.1 Popillia japonica
TATACAGTGTGTCCATATAGTGATATAGTGTACCTACTCGAATACACAGTTGTTCAAAAATCAATGTTCGATTAGTATTGTAGATGAACCCTGGACTGGAACTGTGGCTTCTTGAAGAATCAGCTTGTAAATGCCCTTTACTCCACAGTATACGCCTTATTAATATTATGTTAGTATGTAGTGTGAAGAACATTTCCAAGAAGATTCACTTTTCTCATTGTCAGAAAACTCCTTTAAAGTTTGAAAGTGTTATATATCTTCAAGTGGCTTTTGAGCTTTCATTATGACATCCCTTATACTGAAGCTCATATGCGCTTTATCTCACATTCTCTGGAAAATAATTGCTTCTGATTTTTGTGGAACCAGTTTTAACTCCAAACAATGGTTTAGTCTTGTGAGAGGCATTTGTTTCTATTTGCTAATTAGATCGTCTTTGTTGTTTGTATTTATTTGTAATGTGAGGTAATATCAGTGCTTGTTTAGCAACTAGTTTGGTTGATTCTTCCACTAGAGTCTAGCATTCTGCACATCCTGATTAGAACTGGACTCCTCGAAAAAGTATCTTCTAGATTTATGTCATTCTTTGGGTAATACCAACAATTTTCCATCCTGCCCTCTTTAGTGGAAAAGGTCTGAAAGTCACACGATTCAGTACCTACAAATAATCTGAATCCAAATTAACAAACCAGCAGTTGCTTCTCCCAGTTCCAATCCATATCTGTAATAGCTTTTGTTTCCGCATTATGTGTCATGGTGGTAGAATACCTAAAGGCATTTCCTTATTGTGTTAAAAGTATTCTATTATTGACCTTTTCATCTCCCAAAGGACAATTTTATCTGCGTTAAACCGAATATCTCTTTGAAGATATAACTCTAATTTTCGGGCTCTGTATGTCGCTCTAATGCGAGAATTTCCTGCTTCATTTCTTAGAAATTTGTGCTGCGTCTTTGGGATGCAGCTCAGCACTTTGCTTCTTTAATGATTCTGCTGCTATTCTATTTGCTCCATATTCTTTTTTAACGATTCTACTCGTATTGCGGACGTTGAATCCTCTTTTCTATACAACGTTATATTCTTTCATATTCGACTATAAAGAAACGTCGTAGTTTGTAACGGATAATAAAACTTTTCCGCGATTTATAATAGTACACAATTTATAAAGGCCAGGAAAGGGACTCGCGTTCTGGCCGTCTATTCTCTTCCTTTCAACAAAACGTAAACAAATATCTATGCATTACGTATTACAAGAAGCAACAAGACACCTCCTCGTCCTACGAGCTCCGAGAAGGCAATACATCAACATGCGCAAGTTAGTTTATACCTACTCTATATGTATATAAATCCTGGAGACGGCGAAACCTCTTTTGTATATGGCGAAACTCTTTGTGTTATTGCAACCTGCGTCGGCAGAACAGGTCTCTTGAACGTCGGAGGCGGCAGTTTGGTAGGCGGCAGCGTCGGCTACGACACAGCGGTACAAGGCTTTTCAAAAAATCCTTTGAACTGTTATAAAAGTAAAGCACTTACCGTGGGCTCCGGTTCCTTTCATTTCTGTCTGTCTCTATACGTCGTTCCATCTCCCTCTTCACGAGCTCGAACATTGGCACTTGTAGGGCCCCGGTGTCGCGGATTCCTGTAGGCATGACTACGCGAGGTAATACCGAACGCGCTGTAGCGCGTTATTACGTCAAAACATGCGAAAACGGCGAATGCGGACGGAACCCTCTTCCAGGATCGAAAGCGTGCTCGGCTGGGTCGTTAAAGAAGGGTAGAAATTGAATTGAGATGCATGCACGTGCGTCGTGCATGTAATATACGGATGTTAATTTTTATCATTAACCAAAAAATTGAATAAAATTTCTTGCGCTTGCAATGTTAGCTTGGGTTTCTCATTAGAATCGGAAGCTGCGTCGCAATACTTACGATGTATATGCTCTTTTTATTTATGTATGTACGTCTTAAATATACTTTTCTGTGAGCATAATGATTCTCGTATGCGGTACTCCATTATATCACTGGAACTGTAATAGGTGTGAATCGCTATAGCGACGCCTCTGTAATGTCAAACTGAGTTGTCAAACTAAAACGTCAAAAATGTGCTTACGTAAGCCAAGAAAATTACATCTGCAAACTGATTTATTCGATACTGATGTCAAAATACATAATTTTAAAATAGGATGCTTTATGAAATGTCAAATTAAGTTATCAACCTAAAACGTCAAAAATGTGGTTATGTAATCCAAGAAAATTACATCTGCAAACTTATTTATTCGATACTGATGTCAAAATTCATAGTTTTAAAATAGGATGCTTTATGAAATGTCAAATTAAGTTATCAAACTAAAACGTCAAAAATGTGCCTATGTAATCCAAGAAAATTGCATCTGCAAACTGATTTATTCGATACTGATGTCAAAATAGATAGTTTTAAAATAGGATGCATTATGAAATGTCAAACTAAGTTGTTAAACTAAAACGTCAAAAATGTGCTTACGTAATCTAAGAAAATTACATCTGCAAACTAATTCATGCGATATTGATGTCAAAATACATAATTTTAAAATAGGATGCTTATGAAATATGAAACTAAGTTATCAAACTAAAACGTCAAAAATTTGTTTACGTAATCCAAGAAAATTGCATCTGCAAACTGATTTATTCAATACTGATGTCAAAATACATAATTTTAACATAGGTTGCTTTATGAAATGTCAAACTAAGTTGTCAAACTAAAACGTCAAAAATTTGCTTATGTAATCCAAGAAAATTGCATCTGCAAACTGATTTATTCGATACTGATGACAAAATTCATAGTTTTAAAATAGGATGCTTTATGAAATGTCAAACTAAGTTTACGTAATCCAAGAAAATTACAGCCGCAAACTGATTTTTTGGATACTCGAATTGAAGCTTTTTTAATTTAAGCTTGTCATTGACAGCTGTCAAAATTCGGAAAGTTTTTGAAGGCATGGTATAAATAATATTTTCGGAACTATTGACCGTGAACGATAACATTCTATGTATAGAAATGTAACTCCAACCGCGTGTCGCAGATTTTCCCGAATCAAATCTTCTTTATCTACGGCAAACAGATTTCAGGCATTTAGATTATATTTCGCGTACGAAAAAATATTTAATTACGAGATGCCTCTTGCAATCCGCAATGATGTACGTATCTGAGCCCAGATCTCTCGTATAAATACGTGCATATATCACATGTGTTGGGGTTTATGCGCGTATTAATCTATACAAATACTCGAACACTTAAAACCGGGCTATTGTTTACACAATCCTGTACGTATAATCCGGGTGCCATATGACGATAATGCTTCGGGTATTTTGGGGCTTCGATGGACATATTTTTATTCGAGCATATGCGCTTTTATATCTAAAATACTATGTATCTATAGATGTACATTATATGTATGTATGTATGGTTTAGGTCAATAGTGTGATAAAATCTGATATTTACTTCGTTATTAACTCAAATCCAACATTTTTCTACATTACATCTGCGAAATCGAACAAGCTGTATTTCGCGTACGTTGTTAGACATTTAAGTATAGGTAAAAAGCTTAAAACTCTTAAAATTTCCCTTTTGTTTAACGAAAAAAAATGAATTTGTTTCAAATTGTATTATTATCTATTCTTTTTGCTCTTATTACATTTACTATATTTTGATTCTCTAGTATTTCATCAATCTCTTGGTTTGTTAGTCTTCTGTAGTGTTCTCGATCTATTCTCTTTCCTCAAAATATTTTTCTTATTATCCTTCTTTCAAAAATTTTTTGTTTTTTTTTTCATTCTTGCTTGCATACATTACAGTCGGCCTTAATGCAGTTTTGTATAGTCTTGCGACTTGTTGTTCATTTATGTTTTGTATCTATACTATGCATTGTATCCTCATTGTATTTTTTGTATATTTTTTCCTTTTTATTGTTCTTATTGCTTATTAGAATACCCAAGTATTTGAAACTGCTTACTTCTCCTATTTCATAACCTCCAATTTCAATAATTCTTTTGCAGTTTCGTTTTTTAATCTTGCACTCCTGTATTAGCGTTCATTTAGAATCAAAACCCACTTGATCTCTGACGTAAAATGACGTAAATAATATGTTGGTAAAACAAATAATATCCCTAAGCTGCCTAACCGCTCTAACCTAAAAGATGCAAGGTTCATATTTGACAGTTTTTATACGCCTGTGTTTGCCTCACTGTTTTCATTTTTACTTTATTCCTTCATTGCCGTTAATTGTCATAAAAGTTTTTTTTTTAATCTACCAGAAAATAATACCGTGTATGCTTGGTAAGTTTGTAGCACATTAATTGTAATGACAATGAAAACAGATGATCGTAATGGTGTGTGCACTCGAGTTTGATGACTTTATTTTAAAGGAAACACCACAGGAATGTTATAATTCACCATTTTGAAGATACACATTGCTTTTGCAAAAATAAACCTACTTACAAAATTAACCGAAGATATTACACAATTTAGAAGAACTTCAAGCAGCTATACCAGAAGAAATAAACAATATCATCATAGAAGAACTGCAAAATGTATTTGAAAATTTAAAACGCAGAGTAAATATTTCTTTAAATAACAACAAAACCATTTTCAATATTTATTATAACTATTTTTCTGCTACTTAGTTGTGATTATTTACAATATAAACCTAACCTCTAAAATTTTAATTGTCAATATAATTTCAATTTTATCTTTATATACAGTTTGGCAAAGTTCAACTGAAACGGCGCAGTAGCAGTAGTGGGCTGGGTCACGCCGGGGTCAATTCGGGTAATTAGACAACGAAGAAATGAAATGCAATCACCGTAAGAACCCTGCCGTCTTGAAGAGCACGTCATCATGCAGTACTCTGTGATTTGCACGTTCGATGATGTGTGCGTGGCGAATAATAGTATATAGTGGCACGAGCCCCACACACACGTATAGTAATAGTGCCGGTCAAAATGTCTGGAAGATTGAGAACACTGCATTTTTTTTTGAATTGTACTATAACCAAATTTTGACAACTGTCAGTGTGTATGTGTTTTATACACCTCATAGTGACATACGAACCAACGAACTGTCAAAGTGACGCACTGTAGCGGTGTTACCAATCATAGGAAAAAATTATGGCCATCTCTAATCAGGAAAGTTTTTGAAGGCATGGTATAACGAGGTCATCGAGTTCGCTCCGCCTTTGTGCGCCGTGATGACTCACCGTTTCAGTTGAACTTTGCCAAGCTGTATGTTATTACTGTTAAATGCGTTGCATATCTAAAAGAGGTCAGCTGGGTTTTGGTATTAAATGAAACCACTGTACTTCTTCCGTCATTCCCTCAATACATGTATACTCTCAATACTATCTCCACATCAGTTTCTTGTTCGGTACGTTTCTCCACCACTTCTTTCCTTAGATGTATAGCATCCATTGTCGATCTATCTTCTCTAAATCCATCCTTGTATTCCCCTATTACTTTTTCTGTGAATGCACTCAGTCTTTCCAGAGTCAACGTGATTAGCACTTTGTAGGTAACATTTAGTAGCGTTATTCTTCAGTAATTTTCGCAAAGAATTGTGTCTCCTTTCAGTTCGCCATTGATGTCATCTGGACCCGCTGCTTTTCTTTGCTTTAAGTGCTGAATAGCTTCATTGCACTCATTTTCTGTTGGCTCCTTTATTTCTTCTTCCCTCATCAAGTTCTGGTCTTTGTGCTCCTGATTCCATGCTCTCTTCTATTACTGTCGTTTCCCTCATATAATTTTTCCATTTTTCTTCGCTAATGTTGGATGTGTTCGTATTTGTTTCCTAATTTGCTCATATAATTGTGTATTGTTTTTATGTTCGTGTGTGTGACAGTATGCAGTATGTCAAAAAATGGCGAAACGGAAACCGCAATCATGTACAAGAGGAGGATCCAAACTAAGATGGGAAGACCAGGTAATCAATAGCATACAAAATGGAGAGAGAAAATTCAGGACAGGCGAGAGTGGAGAAAAGTGGTGGAAGGTTGTATAGCTTTTCATCCAGTGTAAGAGGTTTAATCAACTGCAATAGCTAAGATAGCTCCTCCGTCTTTGTCTATGACGTCTCTTTCAAAAAGATACTCTACTATCGATAGTATCCAGTTTCTAGGTAGGTAGATACTGCATACTTGATACTCTAGTTCCGGGTATCTAGATACTACTATCTGAGGCCATGTGTTTTCCAAGGGGACAATGCCCTGTAAGGGTAAAAATTTATTTGACAA
The DNA here is from genome assembly GCA_004785975.1 of Popillia japonica. Classification (NCBI taxonomy): domain Eukaryota; kingdom Metazoa; phylum Arthropoda; class Insecta; order Coleoptera; family Scarabaeidae; genus Popillia; species Popillia japonica. The sequence continues at coordinate 6,256 of SMLS01065513.1, forward strand.
AAAAAATATTGCCAACGTAAAATTCAACGCCATGCCATCACGAATTCTGGAAATGTCACTTATTTTCTTGCTCATGCATTTTTTGTGGATTCTGATGAGACGTAGCATATGTATGTAGAAGACGAAATGTCTGTCTTCATCCAAATGATTGCTATTTTCAACTTTCATCATTTTTTTCTGACATCAATTCGAGTTTGTTTCGTTGATCTTTGTCGTTTCCAACCTCCAATCCCTATCCATCTCTTGACTAACCAAGTCGAGTGGATTGTCGTCATTTTCTCGATATGATTCAAAAGTCTGTAATTCCTGATCATCTTCATTTAGATTAGAATCCTTGCTCGTAGAAAGAATGGTAAAATTTCTGCTTAGTTCCAGGATGAAGTTTGCTCTTTGTTTCTCGAAATTTGCAAGGAATACTTTGGAATGTCTCGAGAAACCAGAAAGATTTTCCTAGAGGGATGCTCTAAGCTGCCTCTCTCTGTCTTTGAGTTTTTTTGGAAGTAATTAAGTTTCAGCTCCCTTCTTTGCTAGTAGGCTAACTCTCTCGTTGCTGGTGATTCTAGTGTGGCTTGGTACCCAGAATACTTCAACCATGACTCACTAATTTTGAGGTGATGATTTTAGAGGTCAGTCCTATTCTGTCGAGATGTCAAGATTCATTTCAGCTAATCTTTCAATTGGGTTTATATCTGCTTTTTTATAGTAGGGGGAAAATCCTCATGGACCACTGGCTATCTACCAGTGAGTGCCGGACTAGCCGCCTCTCTAGCTCGCTGAAAACTACCCTTAGGCATTACTTCAGTCGCGTTAATAGCCGCTTCCTCCCACAAAATCCGTTCTACCTAGACCTCTCCTATCCTTTCGTTCTTCTCCTTATCCGAGAGGACACATTTAATGTATTGGTGGGTTCTTCTCCAATTAAAATCGCTTTCTATCATGAGCCTTGCCACACTATCCTCCGTCAAGACCTCATCTACCTCCTGTTCCAAGAGTTGTCTCCGTCTGCTCCATTTATCACACTTCAGGATCGCATGCCCGGGGGTGTCGGTGCTGTGGCAGAAGCGACAGCTGTCGTTATCCGTTTTTTTCATCCGCTTCAGGTAGCTGCGGAACTTACCATGCCCAGAAAGGAACTGTGTCAGGTACTAATCAGTCGATCTGTGCTGGCACTGGATCAATGGGGCAGTTCAGGTATGAGTCTTCTCGTCGATTCGGCTGTTGTAGACGGTTGGTTCCAAATGTGTTGCCACTTGTTCTTGCTCGTTTTCTCTCCTCCTTCAAAGGGCCTCTTCTGTTGTTATGCAGCTATAGCTTCTCCTCCGCGATCAGGAAGAAAGGTGGCATTTAATACGATTTATATCTGCTTGAAAGACGCCAAGGCACGTTTTGGATTTCATGACACAATACCCCTGAACGGGGGTAACGCTTGGGTAGTTGGATATATCCAAATTGGAATTTTGGATACTTTAAACACATTTAGCTAATATCCTATCCAGTTTGAATAGGTCGCAACTATGAGATATATTTCTTTCAAAACTATCTCAACGATATACGTTTCGTCCTTGTGCCTGTTCCAATAAAACCAATTAATACATTAGGGAGTACCATTTCTCGCGCATTCGTATAGAGTATAGAAGGTACATTTAACTGATCACATAACCTAAACTATTCAAAATTATATACAAAATAGCGTTATACGCGCTTGTCTTCTTAAGTTTTTTCGATTCTTTCAAAAGGATGCCGACGCGTACATACGTTTTCGTTTGTTTGAATAAAGTACCTAAGGAACTTTGAAAATAACGTAAACAACGGAGTATTTTCTGAAATAGTCATAACTCACGCTCACCGTTTAATCGGGAGTTTGTGTTAAGTATTTTTATCTTGCGCTCGTCGAGTCATACACTCCGAGCCGTAATCTTATTTGTTTTTAACACCCTTTGAACGTAATTCTCGCATATAGATTGTAGTACTTTACTGTATTATGTCGTTCGGGATGTTTTAAAAATAATTTTTAGGAAACGAGGGCTATATTAAGACGTGATTCGGTCTATAATCTTTGACGTAAATAAGACAATCTTTATTAAGTTAGGACATTAATAAAACGTCTCACAAATAAAAGAACTACAATGCTTGTAATTGAATGGGGAGCCTCCTTCGCTGGGAATATAATAAGTTCGCGTCTACAGCAAAATGTAAACAGTTCCTTTTCTGGTATTATTCCCCCTTCGTGCTCGTAGACGGGGAACGCGACAACGCCATTTGATGAACGAGAAATTAGCACGCGACTATGTCATACGTTCGGAACACCCTTGTAGTTCGCCATTTTCGCTGACGCGTCGTTTTACGTCAGGTCGTATTCGATCAGACTGAATGTACAGGGTCTTACATCTCACGCCAGATTTTACATTTTACTCTAGCAAGCCATGAAATTATTTATTGAAAATATTATGTTGGTGTCTCCTGAGAAATAAAACACATCTGTTAGGTGATATCGTAGGCTTCCACGGCCCGAGTCTCTATCATGAGAGATTCCGGGTGTTAACCGTGTCATAGTTAGTAAAATATATGCAAGGAACATTTAGCCGGACCTAGTATTGACAGTTGAATTAATATAAATGTCAAAAGCCATGTCCACCATGCCACTAATGTTAGTGACTTCTTCAAGAGCAAAGGCAGCACTTGAGAGGGCTATCAGAGGGTCACGGAAACTCGGCATGTAAAGTACGCTAGAGGCAAAAACCTTCTGGTAGGTGTGGGCCGTCAGAAAGTCATGGTAACTCGACGTGTCCACCACGCTAGAGGCAAGAACCCTCTGACAGGAAAAATATGTTTTGCAAGGCTGTATGCATATACGACTGTGCAGCGATGCGGATCAGTGAACATTGTCCGTGGAAGCGGAAAGGACCGGCCTCCAAATGCTAGAGAGTTGGTGGCCGTCTGAGGATGTTTCTTACGTCAGATGTTTGATCAAAGCAAATTTTGTGATCAGTCACGACAAAAGTTCAGCTAAGGCTGAATGCGCTGAAGACGGCGCCTTAACGTATCGTTGATGCTCTTTGATCCTGGTTTGAATTGAGCTTCCGCTTTCCCCAATGTATACTGAAGCACAGTCAGGTTAGTTAGTGAACTGTCTACCCTTCTTCGTTTCCTTTTTCGTTGTCTTTTTTACAATAGGTTCCCTTTCTATTCGAAGTGTAGGATAGGTTTAAAGTAGATATAGGACCACTTGGGCCACCCCTACCACTCCTACCCTTGGTAGATGTCGGCGACCAATTTAAATGACTCACGAATATGGTGCTGTTGTTAGTTGTTGTGATTTAATCGCTACCTGTTGTGATTTAAACTGTTACCTGTTATAATTGAACTGCTACCTGTTATGATTGAACTGTTACCTGTTATGAACCGCTTTTGAACGGCTATATCTGTTGTATTTAATAAGCGTCGTCTTACTATCAGTTCTATCATAAGAGGTACCAGTTCAATTATAACAGGTAGCGGTTTAAATCACAGTTAAATCACAAGAGCTAACAACAGCACCATATTCATGAGTCATTTGAATTGGTGGCCAACACCTACCAAGGGTAGGAGTAGTGCGGGGTGGCCCAAGTGACCCTATAACTCTATCAACATAAAGACATGGCTCAATGTAGCCAAGGCTAATCAAGATATCAAGATCAAGGGTAGGGGAGCGTTTGCTTCAACCTCCATCGTGAATTTGAAGACAAATTGTTGACTGTTAAGAAAATCCGAGAAGGTTGGAAGAGTGTCAGTGCCATGAGGCCAGACGATGAATGTGTCGTCAACTTACATTAGCAACCACCGGGAAAAGGGGATGACTCATTGCGGCCCCAGAGAGATATGTTTCGACTAATTATTCATAGAAATGGTGTAAAGTTAGAAAATGGAGAATGATGAATTTCGACATGACAGTTTGCGCCAATTGATTCAAGAGCCTAAATTTCGCGAAACAAGGTCTGTCTCCCGAAAACCAGGCGCTGGTAGACCAATAAAGAGGAGAGTTAAAAATATAGCAGATGTTGAAGAAGGAATAACCCAATCACCTATAAAATCGATTCGTAAGCTTTCCAAACTAACACAACTGAGAGATGGGGGGACCTGCCAGAAAATCCTTTAAAAAAAATTCAATACAAATATATAGTCAACCATATCTAGGATTTCCAAAACATTCCTCGTATTATTCCGTTAAATTTTAGAAAATAACCGATTTCAATATAGGCAGAATGCATGACAGGTTTTGTTTGAAGCTTACTGATAAAGCAGACACCGTATTTGCACCAAAATGAAAGACCATATTCAAATTCGCGGAAAATATATTTAAAAAAGCTATTCAGTAGCCGATTCAATTATTTCTTGCGTCTATAGCGCAGTATAGGGACGGAATTGCTTCATATTCAGTACAATGCCTACAGCGACATCTATTAAGCGCACTCGCATGTAAAATGCAGGGTTTTCCCGATTTTTAAAGTTACCCCCAGCACTATCTATCAAGTATACACGAGTACAGCGGATATCCACTATTCTCTATATACATATATACATAGATATGTAGTTAGCATAAAAAAGTACATACACATGTATGTACATATGTACATAGTTTGAATGCGAATCAACATGAATTGTATCTGCTTTACTAAAATAAGTACAATCGAATCGATTCCTATTCAGGGCCCCGAAAAGCTGCGTTTTCGAGTGGAAAGCGAACACAAGCGCTTATTATTTTTCACTTAGGAAAACCGGGTCTATCGCTGTTAATTTCAACCGAAAAGCAGTCACAGGAATATCAGGAAAAAATAGTTCTCTTCGCTGAAATAACTGAAGCGAATTTTTAAATTATTCATTCGCTCTGTTTGAATGTAATGGACTTCCATTTACGCTTTGCACGCCATCCTTACATTAACCCGATGTTGTATAGTTTTCCTGTATTATTCGATATATTATGTTCGGGTATTGTATGTACGAGTTCATTCTCTTGTCGAAATAGAGGGAGCTCTCGTGTAATATTGTGATATTAGTGGAGGTGGAGTGCTGTCCTATAACGCGACCAACATTAATTTGTAATGATTCGATTTAAGTTATTATATTATTTCTTTGGTTCGCTTTTAGTGTGTCTGTGTTCTACCTCCAATAGAATCATCTACAATACATCCTTATGCTGTTTGATGGGCAGGATTGGAAAGTGATATCTGCGTGTCTCCATTCTTAATTGCATTTTCTTACTCTCTACTGCTTGGGTTACTTTCAACAAAATCTAGAAGCTGGTTGCACCAACGAGGAATGGAAGGATGGAGAGAAGATAGCATTAACACATTCCACCACTAACAATAGGTCCAAAAAGAAGCTCATCTATTTGGCCTTGAATGCAGAAATCATACACGAGAAGTTTTTTTCTGGTTGCTTCCCAAAGAGTAGTATTCTCTTTGGCACTATCAAAGATTACTCTTTTTCAGAATTGTTCTTCAGTGGCCAACAATTTTTTGTATTAGTTAGATCACTGCAAACCTTGTGTTTATCCAAGTTCAAAATTTGTTTTGGTTACCCAATAAGTTTAATTCAGATGAAATATGCATGTGTCTGACAGAGAAGTCATATTTATGCAATCTCCTCCTTTAAATAATGGTAAGATTGTGTTCATTGTCTGCGATGTAATCAATAATGAAGAAGCTATCAATAAATTAAGATACGATTGGAACGATTGAGGTCTTGTGCTAATTTTTCTGATCCTTGTTCTATGATGCCCTGCCAAAACTCTAACGCACACAACAGTCTTGAATTACTTAAATCGAATCGATGCTCTCCATCGAAAGATCCTTCTAGGCAATAATAATCTATTCTAAGATCCTCTAAGGGTTGTAAAGCTTCAGTCTTCGCCTTCTGATTTGTCGATTCATTAAGCTAGTCCCAAGGAGTATTAGTAATCCTGCGAAGTACTTTTGACTGGAATTGTCTTAAAATCTGCATAAATGTTTGATGTGGAATACCACAGCCACCACCTCTAAATAGATTTTAAAGAAATCTTGCATGTAAGCACTTCAATCTCCACTTTCCATGAGTCTATACGTAGTCTTAGAGCCTTTAATGGGGTTTGTTTGTCTGACTGATGGTCATCAACTCTTAGGTGGCTTTTGGCAAGAATGATTTTGGTCCAATGAATCGTGCACCGTTGTTTGCCCTCCCTACTCCCCAACCCCTCCCTCCCACACCCCAATGGCCAGATAGCTACATCAGAGTGACGGTGTGTAAAGGTGAGTAGACAGTTTCAAGTCAACGTTGACTCAAAGGTATCTATACTCATAGAAAGTAAAGATTGGACACCTTCAATAGGTTTTTATATGGAAACTGTCCAATCTCCACTTTCCATGAGTCTACATGGTCTTAGAGCCTTTAATGCGGCTTGGTTGTCTGATAAAGTGTATATATGTGTCTGCACCTTGAAGATGGTTGGGTTTCTATTTTAGGACGTCGAAATCTTGCATCTCCGCCGGTATACCATCGTATGGACTGGTCGTGTAATCTAGGTTTTCATTGAGAATTCCCACATTTAGCCGTCTTTAAACTGCTTTTCAAAGTCTAAACTTGTCGGTATATGATCTGTTGGCTTCGTCAGATTTTCCAATTTTCATAGCGTTTGGATGTAAGTCTCCACTACGTCTTCTAATTTAAAGACTGTATCTCGCTCCAGTCTAATAGCGTTTATAATCGCTCTCCTAATCACCTGGAGGTGCAAAGCAATCTGATCCAGTAGGCTTTCATTGCTGTGATTGGAAAAGTTGGGATTGCGACTGTAATTCCTACCCTAGTCTATCCTATCTGTGATGTAGAATACCACAATCACCACCTCTAAATTGGTTTTAAAGAATCTTTGATGGAGTTTCAACCAATTAGCCAATAAAATTTGCTTAATTTGAAATCTAGCTGCTTCTTCTTCCTCTAGTTCAAATCCCTGTCGAGGTGCATTTCCAAAAATTGGACGTCCTGTTCATGTGGTAGGAGATGGTTATTTGCATATACAATAGCACAGTCTTCGTTTTTGGTGGCGAAATTGAGAAGTAACACGCACCAATGTCCAGAGAATGCTGGCAAAGATCATCAGGATAAGGACAGGCGAAATATTTTCTGAAGGAACAGAAGCTTGAATTTGCTACGGATCTGCTGGGTTAATTCAGAAAAACTGTCAAAATTATTGAGGAGATCGGTTGACCAATGTTGTGCTATTGTAAGGGTCTGGCGAGGACAAGGTTTCCTGTACTGGTCATGGATTGAGGGGAATCACAATAGATCTGGAAGTCTGATCTAATTTCCGCCATTTTATTAATTTGGTTTGGAAATCTGTTGACCGGTGTTGTGCTATTGTAAGGGTCTGGCGAGGACAAGGTTTCCAGTATTGGTCATGGAGAAACCTACGTTTAAGCAGTCGTTCTCAAAGACGGAGAAGGTCTAATCTAATTTGCCGCCATTTTATTAATCCGCTTTGGATCATGTTTAAGCTTGCTTGTAGATTTTGAGAAGCAATAGCAGGATCAGTAAGCAAGAGAAGAACGGAACCGGCAGTGGCATTAAGAGGGGTTGGCAGATCCGTTGTAGACAACAGATACAGGATAGAACCGAATACACTACCTAGCGGCACACCAGATTCAATACGGTACAAGCCGCCAAAATGTGACATTCTGATACCTCACTTCCTCAACAGAAATTACAAAATGTGTTTCTTGCCCATAGAAATCTGATAGATTCGTTTTTTTAACATGATTCCTAGCAGTCTCTCAAAAAATTAGTATCGATAAGAGTAGGGATCCTTTTCATAAAATGAGGTAGTAATTTTTTTTTGTATATTCCAAAAGGAGTAAGCTAGTTGATTTGACAAAACCAGATCACCAGAGATCAGACAAAGACAGGTATATTTAATTTAATGCTCAGTGAATACTAATATGGGAAATTTTAACACTAATCGCCCATAGGAATGGTTTCTGTGCCAAGCTTTTTAGTTTGAGAATACCATTGACTTGCAGTGTTTGGTTATGACAATTTTTATCTCTCAGTTTTAGCCACAAATAATTCAGTTTTATTATGGCCTTGAAAATGACAGCATTGCTGCTGATACATTTTGGCAATTTATTAGTGTTTGTGTTTTTGTGGGCTAAAATAAGTTAGTATTTGGATTTTCTCAATTTATTGTGGCATCCACGCTTTCAGACAATACTTTGGCTTTACTATTCGAAGAATTCTTTTCAAACTTCTCTGGAGTAACAACTTATTTCTTCCGGTTGGAAAATTTACTTCCCATTTCTCGATATTGTAACGAATCATCATCGAAAATAACCATTTTATTTCCATTTCCCCATCGAAGCCAATCCATCGACGGAGAGAAAACTCCCTTCCGACTCCGAACGAAATCCCCGGAGTATAAGGTCGCACCATCCTACACATTATTGTTTAAACGGAACCCGATATTGAGATGCAAAGCAGACTTTGATCCTCCTCGTAGGACCCGACGTTCGTCCCCCTTCCCTTCCCTATGACGGTGCGGCGCGCAGCCACGGCTAACACAATGTATTCGTCGTGCAAAGGATAAAGCTTTTTATGCACCCCGGGTTGAAGCCCTACAGGCTTCGCTCTCGTTGAGCTTTTCACACGCAACTTTGAATTGCCGCACGTCGATTGTTAGGGGAGCTCTAAACTTGTCGCCTCGACGTTAGGTGGCGTCCTCGTATATGATCACGTGGAATAATAAAGTGTATTAGAGATTCTAACACTTTTAATCAAGGAAAAATTCCTTTTGTCTTCGGATTTTAATTTTAATCTTACATTTTTGTATATCCGCTTTATAAGTTCATTCTTCTAAACAAAGTTGATGAATGCACATCTCTTTATTACGATATTACGCTAAGTATGTCTTTAATTTGAGTTCTGGAGGATGTCTGCAGTAAAATATCTTCTTTCTAATTAACTTTTTCCCTTAATGAATTTCTTTTTCCTTTTCGCTTTGCAATTCTTGTACCCATCTCTGTGTGCTTATTGTGAAGGAAGTAAATAGGTAATATCAGTTTCGTTGAGGGCGAAATTTCATCCGAATTAAATTGGAAAACGGGTCCTGTGCGCTGCTCTCGGTTTTCTCTGTGGAAGTAGAAGAAAAAGGAAATGTAAAACGTAAATTTAAATTTCCCTATTAAAAGGAAACCTTTGAGCGGCACGGTACGTAGATAATACGAGACAAAGAGCCGAAAGTGGAAATTATAGGATGCGATTCATCATCGTGAGGCGCTATTAAATTTATACCGCGTAGAGAAATGGCTGTACGGTTAGTTGCTGTTACGGATGATAGATGGTGCAACTCGTACACGTCACAAGAGCTAAGTACGCTCATATTTATATGCAGGAGAACGAAGGTGGCACAGATGAGGCTCTCCAGAAGCTTCTTATCAATTCGATGTAATAGTGTAATGCGAAAAAGTTAGATCTGTAATTGGAGATGACATAATCCGCACTAAAATTTAATATTGGACAGTTATCGATCAAAATACAGAGTTCGAAGCAAATCAATTCTAGTGTGTAATAATATCTGAGATACTAGAGGTCTATTATCTAATATGTAACCTCGTCGTAATATAAGTAGCTGCCTATTTAATTCAGAGTGGCGTTTGATCTTACCGTCACCATTAAAATAATTCGGACGTCATCAAAGGATTTGTCGGCTTTTTCGCTTTGAACGATTTACTATTTTGTGATTGTGTGTTTTATGAAATAGTGCCACCTCTATAAACGAATTCCTCGTGGAATGGATATGTCGCAATGAAATTCTGCCTGTTGCGTTTTGCTGAGTGCTGTAGAGGTTTTGGCGCGATTGTGGTTAAAGTTCAAAAGCAAAATTAGTGAATAAAGTGTTCGAGGTAATAAAAATCTAAGATTTTGATACATAATCCAATTTACATTGGACATGTCAACTGAGTCAAGCCATAACTGCGACTAATGAGATTTATCCTTCAGTCTTTAGCCCCAATTGATCTCCAAACTTTTGAAGAAGTTCAATGATGTGTTTTGCAGTTTCAATGTGTTTGGAACAAAATCGTTACATATCGCCAGCCACCATCCACCTAACTTTCTGAGGTTACACCTTAGAAGACCATGACCAGAGAATAAAGTTGCGATAATCTTAAATTCTCGCTTATTGATTTAGACGTAGTGATTAAAAAAATGAAGGTGTAGGACCTGTATGACATTTTCTGATCGATCTTCCACTGATGGTCATCAACTCTTAGGTGGCTTTTGGCAAAAATGACTCTGGTTCAATGAATCCTGTACCCTTTTTTTGCCACATCATAGACAGTCTTGTTGGCCTCGCACCTTCTCCCAACCCCCTTCCCCCTCCCTTCCACACCCCAATGGCCAGATAGCCACACCAGAGTAACGGTGTTTCTTTGTGCCAGAACTTTGAAGGTGAATAGAGGGTTTCAAGTCAACGTTGACTCAAAGGGACCTACAATCATAGAAAGTAAAGATTGGACACCTTCAATAGGTTACAAGACAAGAAGGACTGGGAGAAAGGCCCTCCGATAAGAGCGGATTCGAACTGCTATACAGACGGCTCCAAAACCGAACATGGCGTAGGAGCCGGTATATACGGAGGAAAGCCTAGGAAGGCTCTCTCGATAAGCTTACGCAAGGACACAAAGGTCTTTCAAGCCGAGGAAGTAGCAATCCACCATTGCGTTAGAGAAGTGGAAAGATGGACCGAGTTCGGTAAAAGCGTCGCTATCTTCTCGGACAGCCAAGCAACACTCAAAGCGATTAGTTCAGCAAGTGTTGACTCCACACTGGGTTGGGACTGTGTTAATGCCTTAAACGAAATGGGTTCCCAAAGGAAACTAATTTTGGCCCGGCTTCCCAGCCACGAGGGCGTGAAGGGAAATGAGGCGGCGGACGATCTGGCCAGACAAGGTTCGTCGAGGAAATTCGTCGGGTCTGGCCCATCCTTCGGCACCACCAAATCACAAATCAGAAAATCCATCAAGGAATGGATACACAATAAGTCCAGGGAATGGTGGCAAAGATCACCTGGGCAAAGACAGGCAAAGGAGTTCCTAAAAGAACAGAAGCCTGAATTCACTATAGACTTGCTAGATAAAGCTTCTCAAAGTCAAAACTTGTCGATATATGATCTGTGGGCTTCGTCAGATTTTCCCATTTTCATAGGATTTGGATGTAAGTCTCCACTACGTCTTCTAATTTGAAGCCTGTATTTTGTTTCAGTATAATAGCGTTTATAATCGCTTTTCTCATCACCTGGAGGTGCAAAGGAATCTGATCCAGTAGGCTTTCATTGCTGCGATTGGAAAAGTTGGGATTGCGACTGTAATTCCTACCCTAGTCAGTCCTATCTTTGATGTAGAATATCACAGCCACCACCTCTAAATAGGTTTTAAAGAATCATTGCATATAAGCACTTTGTTTGCTAGGGATAGGAAGGAGTTTGATCCAATTAGCCAATTAAATTTGCTAAATTTGAAATCTAGCTGCTTCCGCTTCCTCTAGTTCAATTATCTGTCGAGATGCATTTCCAAAAATTGGACGTCCTCTTCATGTGGTAGGAGATGGTTATTTAAATATACAGCAGGACAGTCTTCGTTTTTGGTGGCGAAAGTGAGAAGTAACATGCACCAATGTCCAGGGAATGGTAGAAAAGATCACCAGGATAAGGACAGGCAAAATAATTTCTGAAGCAACAAAAGGTTGAATTTACTACAGATCTGCTGGGTTAATTCAGGAAAACTGTCAAAATGATTGAGCGGTTCTGTTGACCAATGTTGTGCTATTGTAAGGGTCTGGCGAGAACAAGGTTTCCTGTACTGGCCATGGATTGAGGGGAATCACAATAGATCTGGAAAGGTCTAATCTAATTTCCGCCATTTTATTAATCCGTTTTGGATCTTGATTAAGATTTCCTCATCACCTGGAGGTGCAAAGGAATCTGATCCAGTAGGCTTTTATTGCTGCGGTTGGAAAAGTTGGGTTTGGGACTGTAATTCCTAACCTAGTCAGTACTATCTTTTGCCGTGCGGTTTATTCTTGCTTTTCGTACATCTTTGGCCACTAGACTAACGATTTGTATCTGGTCATAGCTAAGTAGGTCCAAAGAATCATTTTAGGCTTCAGTTCTCACGTTTTGTCAAAAATCCGCCAGCAGGTCCACGGTGCTTTAGTCTTCCTTCCATTTCCGACATTTTTTGCAGTATTCCAGGATTAGTCTTTGATCTTTTAGTTGACTGGAAAATGTTAGCCGCGTTTCTCCCAGTGTGGGTCCTTCCTTCTTTTGGCAAATGGCACCGCATTTATTTTGAGTGAATTGATGTTCAAGTCCTTCAGCAAGCACTACGACCAAGTGTGGAGCTTCGATTGGAACTGTGATTGAAGATGGTTCGTGCCAATGCTTATAGTGTTAGTATCAGTGTTGGGTGGAGAATAATTTCGAGAAGATTCATTACGACCAAGTTTTGTTCATGTAGACTGATATTAGACCTTGATATTACGTCATCAGAGTATCCTAACACCTTTGCACGAGAGTCGCCTATATTTGCAGATATGACCCTGCTTTGGAACATTGTTTCTGTCCAATGATAAGCTCCATGCCTATGTTTGCGGCTTCTGTGTAAGTAAATATGCACACGCAGCAATTTCTTTATCCATATATGTCTTTTTTTATTGGTCTTATCGATCAGGTGGTGTAAGACAGTTCTGTGAGATGGCTGGTTTCGGTAAAGATCAGTCTTTACTCTAATAAACGCAATAAACCACCTGTAGATGGATAGTTTCATTCACTAATAGGCACAATCTCGTAAAATAGGCATTTAAAGCCCGCTAAACTGTCAAATTTCATACTTTACGCCCGGCAATATGTGACAGCTGTAACTATCGCGCTGACAGAAGTACTTAAATACGTTTCACAATTATTATTACCCAGACTAGAACGTCCGAAATTCGACGTACAACTACAACATAAATCTTGTTAATGAGTAGCCGACCAATAGCGACGCCAGAACCGTGCTATCCTGTATACTACTCTTACAAGTTCGGGAATAGCATTACCAACAGAATTTGTTGATGTAAAGGACGCCCGATTCCTCCGTGTTTCCATAAACATATAAATCTGTCAGCGCTTCATCCGAAGATCTGCTCTGCGTCACTCGTGCTCCAGACAGATGTATTTCTCACACGACTCGGATAGTCTTAAAGATTGTATTTGATATTTCGTCTGTTTGTACGTAAAACTGGAGAGTGCCCGCCGTTGATTACGTGCCACGTCCCTCTTTCACGTTCGTTTCCGTATGAAGAAGTATGCGCCAAAAATTCCGATAATGCCGTATTTTATCGGTGTTTACTCGTTTTGCGAAACACAATGCGCAAATAAAATACACAACGGCGCATGTTTAATAAATAAAAAATGTTTTATTATAAACTTTCTGAGACGTCGTTGCCTCCGCAGCGTCTATTATTGGAATGGTGCCGGTTTTAATCGGCAGTTAATTAACGTAAATATGAGATCAATAATGGTGTACGAGGGAGCGTTTAATTAAATTAACGCTTAATAAAGATGGAAGTGTATGATTTTTGCCGAAACGTTTTCGAAAAATTACTAAATACCTAACATATTTTATGTGAAAAAATTAGATATTTATGTCTCACCTCCTACTTCTGTTTAGTTTAACTTTACAAAATTTATTAATAAAGATGTAAAAATCTCTGTTCATGCATACATGTACTATCGAGGGCAAACGTAATGCATCAAACTGCAATAAAACGCGTCTATTGTGGGCTTTCCTTTCTGAATTGTTATGGCGTATACATAATTGGCCAACTGGAATAAGTCGTATAGCCGCAGGCCAAACGACAGCGAGCATTTAAAAGAATTTAAACCTAGCGAATTGTGAATATATTGGAAATGAATATGATGATACTGAATTCAGGTAGAACGTAGATAAATTAATAAAAGAAAAAAAAGTTTATGATAAATTAGTCATTATTTTATCGTGCAAAATATTGTTTAAATAATAATTACAAAAACTATAAAATTAGAAACTTTAATATTATTTCTTAGCATTCGCTTAATGTTTTAATTGAAACAACACAAACTATACAATATGTCTTAAAGATATACAATATATGTACATACAGTTGTACCATTAGTTTTCTTAAGAAGTTTTAATCGTTTCAATAATTACTGATTACTGCACTTAAGTAATTTTAAAGAGATTAAGAATTTAAAGGGAGTAATAGTATTATTCACATAACATATAACATAACAATTAACACTTCTGAACTAAATTAATTACAATTTTATAATTAAAAACTAATCAAACCTGAAGTACTTGGAAACTCTTTAATTTTACAAAATAACTAAGAAGTTGTGTAATCTATTATAAGTTATATAACTTTAGGCCCAAAATTTTTAGTAGATAATAATATTTCATTAGACCAATTAATTTGTAATATAGAGTATATTATTCAAAATTCAGTAGAATTACATACACAAAACATATTGCGGAACAAGTTAGTAAATATAATAATAATAATAATAATAATAATAATAATAATAATAATAAGTTTTATTTCATAAGTTACAAATGTAAATATGAAAAGTCAACAATACAATATTATAGCCTAAAACCAATAATATAAACTAATATATGTATATGTACATATATGAACACTATAAATTCAGGTAATCATTTAGTGAATACGGCTCAAGATTTATTAAAAATGAACATAATCTTTGCTTTAATAAATTTAAGGTAGGTGAAGTTTTAATAACTACTGGTAGCTTATTGTAAATTTGCACACATGAATAATATAAACCCTTTTCGGTTAGACTCAATCTATGTATCGGAAATACATAGTTCATATCACGTAGACGTGTGTTGTAGTCATGAGTATTTCTAGCATTAAAAAAGTATTGTGGATTCTTTTTGAAGAAAAGGACGCATTCATAAATGTATGTAGCATGTACAGTTAAAATATTGTGACGCCTGAATACAGTACGACAACTTTCAGTATTAGTCCAAATATTAATCTGACCACACGTTTTTGAGCAATAAAAATTTTGCCAACGCTGCTACTCCGACCCCAGAGCAGAATGCCATACTTCATTCTGGAATAAAAGAGACTGTACTACATACTGAGTAGAACTGAAAAGTCCAAAACAGCTTTCAAATTTCTAAAACCATAACATATAGTATTAAGTTGTTTACACAAAGTTCCAATATGAGTTGACCAACTTAAAGTGCTATCTAAGTGAACGCCGAGAAATTTGATTGAGCTAACTGGGGTATACGTTATGTTATTAAGTATAACGGTAGCAGGAGTAGAAGTAGTAGTACTTGCTGTAAATACCATACAGACCGTTTTAGCATCATTTAAGAGCAGCTTGTTACTCTCAAACCATTTATTTATACTACAGAAGTAAGTTTGGCTTTCATTGACTAAATCTGTAACATCTTTCCCTCTAATGAGAAGATTAGTATCATCAGCGTAGTTGACAAGCAGATGAGCAGAATTTTTTACAATATTACAAATGTCATTTATGTAAATATTGAAAAGGAGGGGGCCTAATATACTGCCTTGGGGAATACCTTTATTTAAGAATTGAGGATTTGAATTAGCCACTTTACCATTCCAACTAATGCTAACAATTTGCTGTCGATTGGTTAAGTATGACGCAAAAAAATCTTTAGCTACACCACGTACTCCGTACAATTCCAATTTGGATAGAAGTATATCATTAGCAACTGTATCAAATGCTTTGCTCAAATCAAGAAAAATACCGCACGGCAATTGCCGGTCTTCTAATAATGACAATATACGATTTACCATACAGATTTACCCTGTGTGAAACCATGCTGAAAGTCATTGAAAATGTTACACTTCTTAAGAAAATCTCTTAAACGAGTAAAAACTAAAGATTCAAATACTTTGTTAAAGGTACTAAGTAAACTAATAGGTCTGTAATTATTCAATTCATTAGGATTTCCTTTTTTAAATACAGGTTTGACCAACGCTATTTTTAGTTTTTCGGGATGGGCACCGTTTAGAAAGCAAGAGTTAATAATATGACACAAAACATCAGCGATTAAAGTTATGCAATATTCTAAAATGCGCGCAGGAACTTCGTCGTTGCCGTAGGATTGCTTGTTTTTAAGAGACCTAACACAGGCAATTAATTCTGTACTTGTGACCGGGTAAAGGAAAAAAGATATTGAATTGCGACTTATTTCACCAAAATTACAAGCGTTGCTGGCATTAGTCACTGGAGGATTCACAGTGGTAAAATGATCATTAAATGTATTGACTAAAACGTGTATATTCGTGGTGGACGGAAAAACGTTTCTAAGTTGAGGTTTAATATTAGAATTAATAATTTTCCACATTTCTCGCGATTTATTATTGGAGTTAATAATTCTATTATTGTAGTAATTTCTTTTTGTTTTTACTAGAAGATCTTTGTGTTGCTTTTGGAATTGTTTATATAAAGGTAAATATTCTGGACTATGTAAAGCAAGCACTTGATACAGTGCTAGGTTGTGTTTCGATTCTAGTATTATCGGAGAATTACGCCAATTCTCTTTTTTTATTCGTAATTTACGTCTTGGAAAACTGATATTAAAATACCACATAAAAGTCTCAATAAAAGAATCAAATTTGGAATCCGCACTTGACAAATTGTACACCTCAGTCCATGTTTCACGGGAGATATTATTACAGAACTGACATATAGCAGACAAGTTGTACAATCTCGTAAAGATAAACTGATCGGACGGCAAATCTTTAAAATTCTTACATGTGATTAATTGTGCAAAGTGATCGGAGTCGGCATAACTCTCTTGCAATTTATATCATCAAAAATATGAGATGGAACTAGTATATTATCTAAACATGTGGCAGAAGTCTCAGTGACGCGGGTAGGTTCAGTAATAGTTATTTTAAATGAACACGAATCTAACACATCAGTAAAGTATCGGTCGGAAGCAATTTGTTCTAGAATATTGACATTAAAGTCTCCAGCAATAAAGACGAAACTACTAAGTTGTAGTGATACAGTGAGAGCATTTTCAAAGTGTAATATAAATTCGCTTACATCTGAAGACGGTGGTCTTCAGACGGTGGTAGACACATAGCACAACGACTTTTTGCTTGTTAACGAATATTTCAGCACCACAGCACTCAAACACATTTAACCTAGAAAGTTTATTTATTTCTTCCAGCTTCTCTGTATTATGCTTTTTAGATACATAATATCCAATTATAAAAATAAATATAGTAGTAAGAGCAAAAATAGACTATAATTATTTGACACGAATTAAATGCCAATTTCTTTCACTGACGAAGTTGTAACGAATACCTAATAAATTATAAAGGTTCTGGAATAAATGATCTTTAATCAAATTAATAGTGTTTGAATTGACCTAAAAGTAGAAAAATATCTGAACTGTGCTTATCTATGCACATAATGGTTAGAAAAATACATTTATTATATCTATGTTTTAATAAATTAAAGCTAAATTCATTAATTTGTGATTGCGTAAATATTAAAAAATATAAATTTCTTTAAACTGCTACTTCATTTAAATCGTTTCTTAATAAGGCATCGGAAATAATTCGTTTTTCTATAAATAAAATCGTGTTATTATATTAAAAAGCATATTATTGAAAATTACATGTGTAAAACATACATGTTTTATCTATATATGTATAATAGCAAATAATATTTACTTTTGCCAAAGAAACAGCTTGTGCTTAAGAAATCTAATTAAGAATTCCAGTCAGCATTACTTCGTAATATAAAGAGTAAATGCAACTATTGTAAATGAAATTATAATATATCGCTTTACATTTCTTGCGAATCTTTCTACCTGAAATTTACCTGTTAGGTATCTGTCCCTAATTTTAATTACAGCCGCCCAGTGCGAGTAGTCAAACGTGAAGAATACCTGCGGAAGGACATGTTGCGGAAGGACATGTTGCTGATTCATTACATTTGCCCTCGATAGTACATACATATAAACTGTAGCATAAAAGTTGCGAAATCTCTTGATGTAGAAGCACTATTCCAAGTAGATAATGGCAACTTTGCTGTTAAAACGAGCCGGTTTTATGTTTAATGTTTAGTGCTTTGTGGGTAAAATAGTGCTCTTTCTATTTTGCGTTGGTAAAGAATCTGTTGGAGTACTGTTTTGGGTGTAGAAGTGTACTCTATTTTGATACATCTTTTTTTCGTTTTCATAGGTTGACGTAAATTAGACCTAACTTTGTTGTCATTATTTATTTACTTATTTAATCCGAAGACGGTTGGTCGGCCTGTTCGACTTTTCTTCGATCTTTTGGTTTGACAACCCTCCTAACTATCTTCGACCTTTACTCCTTTGATTATCTCTTTTATTCATAGGAATTTAGTTTTTATTGCATCATGAGCATGCACCATACTTTTTGTCTTACAAGTCTTGATTCGGAGTCGGATTTTAATGAATCTCAACTATGTTATAGAGGAACCTCTGCTGAGTACCTCTCCAGGTACAAGCTTTCATCCTAACGCGAACTAGTTTCTGAGAAAATCAACGTTGAATGAACACGCTATGTTCATTTCTTTAAAATGTTAGTTTTTCAACAAACAAGGTTTCGTAGCCCAATTGATAAGATCTACGCCTACCACGCTGGTGGCTTGCGTTCGTTTTTATTCTGTATTTTTTTACCTTTTGCTGACGTCGTCCACGTAGCATATCTCTGAAATTAGTAATTTTCCATATTCCAGTGTTCGATATAAAATTTTTCCATTTTGGTGTCTTACATATTTTGATTGCGTCATCCAATAACAAATTAAAGAATAAGAGGCTCATACACAGTTTGTTTCCAACCAATTGTATTCGTGAACTCATGCTTTTGATGCAGGTAATCAAATTATAATACATATACATAATATACATATTGATGTATTTCTCTGCCAACCCTAGAAGTCCATATTGGGTGCCTTCCAATATGCTTTCTAATTTTCCAATCTCCACTTTCCATGAGTCTACGTGGTCTTAGAGCCTTTAAAGGGTCTGAAAAGGGGTATATATGTGTCTAAACCTTGAAAGATGCTTTTATTTTAGGACGCCGAAATTTTGCATCTCCGCCGGTATAACATCGTATAGACTGGTCGTGTAATCTAGGGTCCCACTGAAAATTCCCATATTTGGCGGCCTTCAAACTGCTTGTCTAAAGCCTAAACTTGTCGGTATATGATCTGTTGGCTTCGTCAGCTTTTCCAATTTTCATAGGATTTGGATGTAAGTCTCCATTACGTCTGCTGATTTGAAGACTGTATCTCGTTCCAGTCTAATAGCGTTTACAATCGCTTTACTCATCACCTTGAGGTAGAAAGAAATCTGATTCAGTAGACTTTCATTGCTGCGGTTGATAAGATTAGGATTGTAACTGTGATTCCTACGCTAGTCACTAGTATCTTTTGCAGTGCGGTTTATTTTTGCTTATCGTCGATTTTTGGCCATCATACTAACGATTTGCATGTGATCATAGCTAACTAGGTCTAAAGAATCATCTTAGGCTTCAGTTCTCAGGTTTTGTAAAAAAGGTAAGGTCCACGGTGCTTTAGTCTTCCTTCCATTTTTTTACATGCTTTTTATGTAGGTAATAAAATTAAAATCCATCCCTTTTTCTTTTAATTTTTTCCAGATATCATGTTTTTAATACCTAGTGTTAAAGTCCTTTTCCATGTTGATGAAACATAAATATATTTCTCCGCCAACCCTAGAAGTACATATTGGATGCCTCCTAATGTGCTTTCTAATTTTGCTAGTGGTCTAGCTTCCAGCATAGGAATTACTATCTCCAGAATCCAATTCTGAAGTACCCTTTTTTCTATCTCCAACTGACATAAAATTTGCCAGCTGTTCTTCTGTTTTGCAAGTTAGCCTACTCTTTTGATGATTTCTAGAGTCATTTCATTATATCCTTGAACTTATGTCTTCTGTGCTTCTAATTTCTGTATTATCCATATTTGCTTCATCTGTTACAGTTTTGCTGTTTATATCATTTATATTTCCTGATACGTTATATCCTCGATAGTTTTCTCGATTGTTTTAATATATCCTAGAACAGTTTCTTAATAGATTGTAGTTGTATTCACTTGTTAGCATTCCCAAAATCTTCCCATGATTTTATTTTGCATCGTTCTACTAAATCCTTAGCAATCTTCCTTTTTTCCTGGTAAATAGGCCTATGGGCATCATCAATTTTTTTTAGTATGTAAGTGTGTAAGTTCTGCTATGCTTGTTTCTATTCTTTGATAACACTTTTTATGTTTATTGCAATATCTTGCAGCATCTTGCAAACCTTTTTCAAAAATTCTCCACCTACTTTCTATATTCGTTCGATTCTTTTCGTAATCGAAATTTTTTTTTTTGGTTCTAGATATTTTTTCCACGTCTATCAGTAAAATTATATGACGACACACCAATTGGTGCGGAAAACAAGTTTGGCTTTTGCACCAACATGAAACTGTGCTCTAAAATATAGTTAGTGCTAGACTTAAACGAAAATAATTATCCTATAGGATGAGCACATAATTTGTTACTCTAATGAGTATATTGTCCATTCTGGACCAACACCTTTTGGCATTATTCCGGCAGTATCATAGAATGTTTGTTTTTTTTTGTCGAAAAACGATCCAGGAGATTTTTGATCTCCTCAGTTGAAGTAAACGTTTTACCGCTTAAAGGATTTTCGTGGAGATTGGAAGAAATAATAATCAGAAAGCGTTAGATCTGAAGAACATGGTGGGTGTGACAGCATAACCCATTCAAGCTGTAAAAGCTTTTGGCGAGTTATCAATCTGAGGTATGAGGTCTTGCATTATCTTGGATGCATTATCTTTGATGAATATTGGCTTTACTCCATGATCTTTTGCGTTTGACATTCTACAATAATGACGTGCTTTAAAAATGAATCATTTTCTTGACGTTTAAGAACCAAATCAGAGACGTCAACGGGACCACACTAATTTCTTTTCTTCAGAAGATGAGGAAGCCATATGTCGAGCTTTGAGGCTAAATTTTTCAAGGCTTTTCAAGTGGTCATGAATAGTCGAATTCAATAAATTTAACCTCTCAGCCATATCAGGAGTTGTTTGCTTCAAGTGGTCTTGCTGACCGTGGCCATCTTCAACATTAAAATTGCGAAATTAGAATGTTGAAAAGCGTATTTGAAAGAGCAGCAACCGAAAATTACTGCCCAGAATCAATTAGACTTTGGGGATGGGATAGAATATAAACACAAATTATAGACGACTAGACGCCATTGATTGTAAAAATTTATCGTTTTATTTTTTACAGCACCGTCAATTACATCTGATTACGTGCCCATATATAAAATCATGTTTATCAAAAAAAAAAAAATAGAGATAAAGCGATTTCCTCTGGCCTTGAGGCTAGAATATTTACGACAGAATCAATCATCATTGAATGAAATATTACATATTATTTAACAGTAGGGATTTTTGACTTCGCAATCAGATGATTAATTGCACTACATTTTTATAAAATAATAGAATGTTAATTTTCTTTACAGAACCGTCAGGTGTCCATATATGATGCGCAATTAAGACTACCTTAAGGTATGTAATTACACATAACTGTGCTATCAAACTAAAAACAGATCTGCCATACCTAGGTGCTTGTAATTGGTTTAAATTTATGCTCGTAGGTAATGTGTTATGGCTAAATTAAGCTGTAATTGTTGTTAGATCCAGGAGCACATGTCCTGTTTATGTTTGAATCTCAATTGCTTTATTTTGTATTCTAAAATTAAAGTAATAAATCTCAACTTCAAAGTCTAACCGTTTATATTTCATGGTAGGTTTTGTTTTCATTCAATTAACTAACTTAATCTCCAAACAAGCAGTTTAAATTTATTCCCTTTATAATTCAACGATTAAATTGCCACCGTTCGTCTCCTCCTGCATTTATGATTACAGATATAATTTATTAAGTACCCCACATTCAGTAATTGGCAGCCGAGCAAATATTTATAAACCTTATTGTGTTGATTGCGTGCTTAAAGCTAATAAACCGTTTCGCAAATCACTAGAGGAGCATAATTGTTATAGTTGTTAACGTGATACTAAAAATAAAAAAGAGCCTACACCTAATTAGTTCGCAATTATAGCCTTTTTACAACCGGCGAGATTAAAGCTTTAATTATTTTTTATAACAGGGTAGTAAAATGGCTTTTAGTTGTGATTTTCTGTAAATATCAGATTGTTTTGCGCATTCCTGTATAGGTATATGAAGCCTAATTATTTTCTAGATATTTTTCCGAGTTTTTAGGCCAATTCAAACATTATTCCATTAAAAATTAATTCATTCCAGAATCTATATAGAAATTAGTGGATTTTCGTTACAAACTTGGTCATAGTATTAATTCGTGTCAAATAATTATCACAAACAACTAAATTTATAATCATAAAAATAATGATCGTTATATCAATGTATTTTTTGGTTAAGTTCTAACAATCCTTATCAAGGACTAGGGAAAACATGGTACAAAATGCTAGATAAAAGCTTAATTTGATAAAATTCAAATCAACAATTTGTGCTATTAAAAAAATGACAAACTTATTGTCGATACCCAAACTTACATGCTAAAGCGATGCGCATTGGAAACGTCAGCATTTCCGCTTTTAGGAGAGAAATTGTACTAGTTTTTTAAAGAAAGAGACAAGAATTTTCCAGTATCAGAGATTATCCTGAAACAGAAGGCAGTGCCACTATCAAAACAATTGAATATTCATACTTTCACAGCCAGTAATGGTTGGCTACAGAGATTTAAACATCGTCGTGGCATAAGGTTTTTGAAAATCATAGGGGAAAAATTATCAGCCAACCCATTGCAGCAGTAGATTCTTTTAAAAAGAATCTAAACCATATTATTCAAGAGCAGGACCTAAAGCGGCACCAGATTTATAATGCTGATGAGACAAGCTTGTACTGGCGCTTATTGCCTGACAAAGCTTATGTCTAATTAGCTGAAAAATCTGCTCCCGGATTAAAGATTTCTAAGCAATGGCTGACGTTTACGGGTTGTGTAAATGCTTGAGGAGTTCATAAGTTAAAACCACTTAGTGATTATATATGGAACATCTGCTGCAGAAATGTTTGGCAATATTGCCCGGGCAAATAATTGAAAGACGACAGAGAAAAAGTTCCAGCCTAATATCACCTTGGACGAACACCAACGTCAATTGATAAATAAGACGTCGTAGAAAAAATGCATGTATCAAAAATGCATTTGCATCTAGGGTATGTAGAATGTAGATATTCATTTAAACGTCAAACGAACATTGTACCATGACAGAAACGTCAAACGAACATTGTACCATGACAGTTCTGCAACAACAGCACTGCAACAATCACATCGTAACGGTTGCGGTAATTTAACGCTAAAATGATTACGTTCGCACGTGCTTAGCACCCGAATCGTTTCCACGTCGAAGCAGGAACGACTTCCATGATATTCCAGCAAAATTTTAGAATCAAACTTGATGAAATGATTGAATGTTGTCTATTTGGACGTTAAAGAAATTTACGAGAATAATATTACTGAATACGCAGTTGGTACTGATAATTTTTTGTTTTGTTTGGGTTGGTAGTACTGTCACTGACATCTGTGTAAAATTTTACATCAATATCAGCTTTAATTCAGTCGTTAATTTTGTTTAATAAAGAATGGCATCAAATTTTATGCATGTGACTTCTGCCGCAGAAATGTTTGGCAATATTGCAAAAGGAAAAACAATTGAAAAGAAGGCAGCGAAAAAGATGACGTCAAAAATCCTCTTGAACTAACGCCAACATCAGCTGATGAATCAGACCTTCCAGAAAATTAAAGATTTGTTATTCAAGAATTGTCGATTGACAATTAGAGACTTCGCTGATACAGTTACATTTCAATTTGGGAGATGTTTCCCCTGAAAAGAATGAATGAAGCCGAAAATGTTTCTGATTATCCAGATAAGATGCAGCAACAGTTGGGAATTGGATATGAGACTTGGATCCATGCATACAACCCAGAAATAATCGACCAATCGAGCACATATTGTGCCAAAATTGAACGAAATCAAATTATTTGAGCTTTTGTGTCGTTTGTGTGTTTAAGAAATTTCCTTTAGAGGACACCGTATTGTCATGATTCAGATGATAGAAACCAAATCACAGCATACTTTAAAACCCATTCCATAAATTGAGTCGAGCAATTGCCGTCATAAATGGAAAAATCACTTGCACAAATGTATTGCATCTAGAAAGGATCTTAAAGGTAATTATCTTAAAGTCAGAAGATTACTGCAGAGGCTGAAACTTATTGATAACCAGTCAGAAGACTTTCGCGTTCTAACGTGGTTGGCATATCGAGGTTGCGGGATCTCCTGGTATCCTTCATCCGCCGTCTCAAGCAGAAGACCTCCAAATTTCTGACAGAGCGTACATTCAGTGTATAAACTAGAAATATCTTCAGTTGGGAAAATCTCACTAGAGGCTGGAACAGTTCTTTCAAAATGCAACAGTGGAATAATTTTTTCCTGCAGCCAGTAGTTGAAGTCAACATTGAGAACGGGAGGGAAGCATTGCACAGAAAATGGGAACAAAAGTTTGTCAGGCAAGAGATTCACTTCTAAGAAGATTCAATGGGCTAACAAGTCATTTAAATCCTATCAATCACTAGGCTGAGATGAAATTTTATCTGCTCTTCTGCAGAAGGATCTGGAAGAAATACTGCCAGAGAGGACCAGAAGGAGCTTCTATGGAGGCAACATCAAAACACCGACAGCACACCTGCAACTCCTATCGATATACGGCTGATTATGTCAAAATTATTAATTCGTAGGTGAGATCAGACTTCAGAAAGCAATTCTCCATGTGGATAATGCTCTGCCCCATCCACCAGCAACAGAATTAGAATTAGAACCCAATGATCTATTGTGCCCCACCAGCAACAGAACTGAGGACTAATGATGGGATGATTTTTTGAAAGCTCTTACCTTCTAAGGTTACATCCTTGCTCCAAACCATGGACCAGAGTATTTCGAGTCTCACCAAACTATACTAGAGAAACACTTCGCTGAGTTCTGTTGTATGAATGGAAGAAGATTAGAAGTAAGATTTCATTGTGAGGATAATGAGGATGCAGACAAAGATAACATTCCATTAAGTACATACATTACATATACAAGTCAGTAGCATAATCAAAAACTGTAAACTGCAAGTTGTTTTTGACATCTTAGGTCCAAATATTTCGCTCATATTTGAATAATAGGTGGCAGTGTGTAGCTCTAGATAACTCGTTCTCGGACTGTTTCGCGAGGGGTTCCGCAAGGTTCCCTTTTGGGCCCCCTTTTATTTACAATATATACATCTTTCTTTTGTGTAGGTCTACGGACCTGTAAGATGCATATGTATGCAGATGACATTCAATTGTATCATTCGTTTACTGTTGATAAGCATCCAGATGCTGTTCAGGATATTAATGCTGATCTGGATGCGATGGACACCCTGTCTTCCCGGCACGCTCTGGTACTGAATGCGGCCAAAATTGTTGTTTTACCGTTTGGTAGCAGTAGTGGTTTATCTTATATTTAGGACCGCATAACATTCGAAATCTGATATTGCATTGCCTATACAAACTGAGGCAAGAAACTTGGGGCTTGTTATGGACACGGGGCTAAGGTTTGAATCTCACATTCTGAAGTATACGAAGCATGCGATTACTACTTTAAAATTGATATTTCCGCACAGACATATCCTAAGTATTGAGACTGAGCGCGACTTGTGCGGCCTATTGGTACTGTCACATTTTAGCTTTTGCAGTGAATTATATGGTCCGTGTCTAAGCAGTGGTTTTATTTTTCGCGTGCGAAAGGTGCAGAATTCGTGTCTCAAGTTGATATTTGGTATAAGAAAGTATGACCACATCTCACATAAACTGGCTGAGGCAGGTTGATTGAATATGAAGGATCGCAGACCTCTCGCACCACCCATGCATCGTACAACATTTTTTGAAGGTTAATACTCCTATCAAATATCAAACGTGTGCAATGACGTCCCTGTTGAATGGATATCT
This sequence comes from Popillia japonica, assembly GCA_004785975.1. Classification (NCBI taxonomy): domain Eukaryota; kingdom Metazoa; phylum Arthropoda; class Insecta; order Coleoptera; family Scarabaeidae; genus Popillia; species Popillia japonica. The sequence continues at coordinate 32,428 of SMLS01065513.1, forward strand.
TTTACTGTTGCACAGTTTAAATTAGCTTACAAGATGTTCCTGTTGAGCATGTTCCCTTCATGAAATCTATGTGCAGTCGTTAAGTAGTAATGATTATGGTGGATTTTTTTTTTGTATAATTCACAGTATTTTGTTATTGGTGTAAGCATTCCTTTCTTTTGTTTTTCTGTAATTTACTTTCTTATCGTATTTCTGGGTGCATAGGAAGAGCAACTGCATAACTGTGCAGTTGATATGCATCCTGTGTTTTTCAACACACTCTCTCTGTATTGCTTTTTATACATTATTTAGTTGCACAAATTATTATTATTATTATTATTATTATTATTTTGTTGTTGTATTGAGAATAGCTAGAATTTCCGCAAAGTTTTATACTTATACTTATATAGACGTTTTTTGTATCCTCATCTTAGGGTAGTTATCATCCCTAATCAGACTTACATTCACACAAATAACGAGGACGCTAGACGGGATAAAACCGTCTCGACGCTGGACTATTCGCGGTGGCGTCGTACATCAGCGCCTCCAGTGTCATAAACGTAACGTGACCGCGTGGTTAATTGCAGACGCACACTCGCACATACACACACACACAGACACACATATGTATATAGAGACGAATCTTCCGACGGGTGTGTGTCATTTCTTTTAGGCTTCCCATCTCGGCGGTGAGCTTCGCGTAATTTACTATCTTGTTGGTCGCCTCTTTAATATCTCCCGACGTATATAATCAGTGTCAACACTGGTTATGAAGCGTGTCGCGTTATGAGGCGATCCAATTTCTTAAAGAGTAAGAGGGGAAAAAATAAGGAGTCGGGATTTGTTCGTCGGTGTGCGTGTCCGTCGTGAAAAAGTTGTTAGAGAGAGGAGTTAAAAGCTTTCGTTCCTCGTTCGGATGTGTGCTGTTCGGTTTAATTATAAAGAAGTAACTGGATGATGATGATGATGATGGTCCGTACGCCGCTGAAATTAGACGGTTTTAATTGAGTTTGGTACGCCCTTAATTGTGGAGTTTGTAATTTCTAATTGTATGTCATTAAGTGGTGTGTGCGATGCATTGCGGTACACAAATTACGATGGGTGAATTAAGATCCGTTTGTAAACATGTAATTTCATATCTGTGCGAGGTGTATAGCAGCTGGTGCAATGAAAGTACTTAGTGCAGCTATGTAATTTCCTGAACGATGTATGCGTTTAGGATGAGGTAAATATTTATGCAGGATGCTCGAATGCTCTTAATTGTCAGTGATAACTTGCTAGAGTTATTGTGGAGATAATTATTGGGGATAACCTTTTTGTATTAACATAAAATTTAGATTAGAAATATGTAATGGATCTTCTGGCGGAGTCTCAGGGCAGACTGTATTAGGAAGGCACTTTACTAGATGTTGGAAACAGCTTAGTAACTATTGGAAACAGCATTTCCATATCAGAATTTGGTTTTTAATTCGTTTTGGACCTAATTTTGATCTGTTTTCTGAACCACATGCACTGTTTCCAACAGCAGATAGCTATTTGTTTCAGGATTACCTATGATGGGCCATCGGTTGTGTAGGCATTGCCACCACCACCATCACCTTATACAGTATATCCACTTGCAGCGATCTCAGCGATTGCACCAGAAGCTACATTATTTACCCACCACCACCATCCAAGGGGTAAGATGGTTGTGGTTAATAACACCTTTTCTCCTACAGATTAACGGGAATTCCAACATTAGCACTTTTAGCAAAATGGGGAATTGTAGAGTTGGCTACAACATTTTACATACTATCAAAACTGGAATATGTGGGGATACCACGCCGGCTATTAGGTTATTAGGCTCTGAATCCACTCAGCATTTTGTCTGGCTCTCCACGTTTCTTACCATCTCTCGTATAGTTTTTTCTTTGCAGTAGTTGTTTCGGCCGAGTTGTACCTTTCGCATCTTTCCATAACCAGGTCTTCCATCCATTTACATAAGCTACTAAATCACTATCTCAACTAAAGAATGCAATGAATCCTCTCGAAAATGTTCTCCAAGACCAAGCTAAGACTAACACTAACCACTAGTGTGGTTATTGGAGCACATTTTCGAGAAGCTACATTTCCAAAGAATGGAATGCTTTTAATTACTGGATTATTCATGGTGTCAATTAAGAAGGGAAATATCTAAACACAGAATTGCTTTTTCTTTGCATACAAACCTACTTCAAGCCTACAACTACATTTTAGGATTGACTAAATAAGAAACATCTATAAATGTTGGCTTTGTCTTTGTCTGATTTTTGCCTGGGCTGTTTGGTCTGCTGCTTTCTTCAGTTTTAGAAAGCGCTTCAATAACATCAGCGAATATGTCCAGAATTTTTTGAAGCTTCCTTCTAGGGAAGGCAAGGAAAGAAAGGAGACGTAGAAGATACTAGGCTTCGCCTAAAGCTTAGGAATCAATTGTTTGATTGGTTTCGGGCTTCAAAAATCGTATGTTTTGCAAGATGCATCTAGAAGCCACAGTTCCAAAGAATGGAATGCTTTGAATTATAGGATTATTCATGGTGTCAATTAGGAAGGGCAATATCTAGAGACAGAATTGCTTTTACTTCGCCTACAAACTTACAAACCTTCAGCTACATTTTAGGATCGAATAAAGAAGGAAAACCTATAAATGTTGGCTTCGTCTCCAGAAATTTGGAGGTAGCTGGTAGCTTTGTAAAGGAAGTCAATTTGCGATTGTCGGCCGATATTTTTTAGATTTTAGCGATGTTTTCATCGGTTTTGAACACCAACTTGCTGATGTTTTCGCCATTATCGTTCAACTCATGAGCAATTCTGAAACGTTCACACCACCGAAAAAAAGATGGATGTACTCAATACAGCGTAGAAGATGCATCTAGAAGCCACAGTTCCAAAGAATCGAATGCTTTGAATTATTGGATTATTGATGGTGTCAAGTACGAAGGGCAATATCTAAAGACAGAATTGCTGTTACTTCGTCTACAAACTTACATTTTAGGATCGAATAAAGAAGGAAGACCTATAAATGTTGGCTTCGTCTTTAGAAATTTGTATGGCTGTTAACAATTCTGTGTCTGATTTTTGCCTGGGCTTTTGTGGGGTCTTCGGTCTGTTGCATTCTTCAGCTTCTCCAGAATTTTTTGAAGCTTCCTTGTAGGAAGGGCAAGTAAAGGAAAGCAGAACATATTATGTACGATTGGGTAGCGCGGCCCAACGTGTGCGCCGCCATCTTAAGTAGGAACATCTGGAACCAGATGATGTTAGAGCCATAACCCCCCTAGAAGATAGTGGGCTTCTTCTAAAGCTTAGGAAGCAATTATTGGGTTGGTTTCGGCATTCAAAAATTGTATCTTCCGCGATTTTGCAGGTGTTGGAGGTAGCTGGTGACTTTGTAATGGCCAATTTGCGATTATCGACCAATATTTCTTAGATTTTGGAGATGTTTTTATCGATTTTGAAGTTAATAGTTTACGATTCACACCCCAAAAAATGTTTTCATTGGTCATTACGCAAGTTGCGTGCCGATTTTTTCGAAGGTCATGACACTGTCATGGAGTACAGTGACGAAGAATATATTTCTTTGACTTTATTTTTAATTATGCATCAATAACTCACCATTTTATTAAATAAACCTAAATTATTGTCCCAACTTCCCAACAGTGGAGGTATATGTACCCTATTCTCTACTCTGTGACTATTCTTCTTCGGGCGTCGTCACATCCGTCTAAATGTTTCAGAAAGTCCTCAGCGGACGACACGTTGATGCGACCGTCGTCTACAGTCGTCACATTTCGTATCGTTTGTCGTGAATTGATCGAAAGCTCCGGGAAAAGTTATTTCGCTGAGTGCTGCTAAATAATATCCTTGTCGTCTTACTATTAATCACTCAAGTCGTTCTGGTGGGATGTAATTGGTGATAACATTATCCGAAGAAGATGTTTTCTCGGAATTAGGTTATTAAAAATATTTTGATCTGATTAAATTTATATATTGCCGGTTTATAAGAATTTTTACTAAATGAACGTCAATCAAACTAGACACTACATAATTAATTGAGAAACTGTACTGTTACTAACAGTAAAAGCAATTAATCTAACGTGGTAACATTTACAAGTAATCCTCATACATCCAGTTCCATTATTCTTCGTGTAATGACGTTTCAGTTTTGCGCCCGCAAAGCTTTCGTCCTTTCCGTACTACCACCGGCAATCGCATTACAGAGGGCGCTCACTATACTATTATACGCGTAGACCGATAGTGTCAAGTTTGGCAATATGGCGACGGCCAGCGACGGCCGTGTCCCTTTTAATCAAATTGTAGCGTCGTCTCTCCGGTCGACGTCTAATAATATTGGCATTTCTCTGACCCTTCATTAGCGAAAACCGCAGGCTCAATAGACTGACAGGGCATTAGCAAGTATAAAATGCAAATGATAGATTGCCCGGCGTCGGCTGGGCCCGCTTTGTCACGCTATGGAAATTAGGTAGATAGATAGATTGTGGAACTGTGCTATACATATATATGTTCTACGGTTACGAGCTAGTTACGATCGTAAAGCTCGTTTTGTGTCGTCAACATGTTTAATTAATGAATTAGATTTTGAACTGTTTAATGATGTCGCTGATTCGGGAGTTAATTTCGTTTTGATTTATTTATCCATATATTCTTTCTTTAATTATGGAAAGGTTCGAATAGAATGGAGTTAGAAGAGAATACTAATTTCGTGCTTTGCGAGCGTTGGTACGGTCGTAGAGGATAATTGACGAAATCATTTCGTTAGGATTCGTTGCGAGAATAAATTGGAGTATTTATCTTAACAAGATCTAAAAATTCGATTTCAAGCGATTTTTGTCTATAATTTCCTGTAATCAATATATGTATATCAAAAATGCATTTGCATCTAGAGTATTTAGAATGTAGATATTCATTTAAACGTCAAACGAACATTGTACCATGACAGTTCTGCAACAACAGCACTGCAACAATCACATCGTAACGGTTGCGGTAATTTAACGCTAAAATGATTACGTTCGCACGTGCTTAGCACCCGAATCGTTTCCACGTCGAAGCAGGAACGACTTCCATGATATTCCAGCAAAATTTTAGAATCAAACTTGATGAAATGATTGAATGTTGTCTATTTGGACGTTAAAGAAATTTACGAGAATAATATTACTGAATACGCAGTTGGTACTGATAATTTTTTGTTTTGTTTGGGTTGGTAGTACTGTCACTGACATCTGTGTAAAATTTTACATCACTATCAGCTTTAATTCAGTCGTTAATTTTGTTTAACAAAGAATGGCATCAAATTTTATGCATGTGACTTCTGCCGCAGAAATGTTTGGCAATATTGCAAAAGGAAAAACAATTGAAAAGAAGGCAGCGAAAAAGATGACGTCAAAAATCCTCTTGAACTAACGCCAACATCAGCTGATGAATCAGACCTTCCAGAAAATTAAAGATTTGTTATTCAAAAATTGTTGATTGTCATTTAGGGACTTTGCGGATACCGTTAACATTTCAATTTGGGAGATGTTTCCCACCTGAAGAGAATGAAGCCGAGAATGTTTCTGATTATTCGGCTAAGATGCAACAACAGTTGGCAATTGGATATAAGACTTGGATCTATGCATGCGGCCCAGAAATAATCGACCAACCCCAGCAAATATTCTGCCAAAATTGGACAAAACCAAATTATTTGAGCGTTCTGCGTCGTTTGTGTGTTTAATAAATTTACTTTAGAGGACACCATATTGTCATGATTCAGATGATAGAAACCAAATCACAGCATACGTTAAAAGCCATTCCATAAATTGACTCGAGCAATTGCCTTCAGAAATGGAAAAATCACTTGCACAAATGTATTGCATCTAGAAAGGATCTTAAAGCTAATTATCTTGAAGTCAGAAGATTACTGTAGAGGCTGAAACCTTTTGATAACCAGTCAGAAGACTGTCGCGCTCTAACGTGGTTGACACATCGAGGTTGAGGGATCTTCTGGTGTCCTTCATCCGCCGTCTTAAGCAGAAGACCTCCAGATTTCTAACAGAGCGTACATTCAGGGTATAAACTAGAAATTTCTTCAATTGGAAAAATCTCGCTAGAGACTAGAATAGTTCTTTCAAAATGTAACAATGGAACATTTTTTCCTGCAGTCAGTAGTTAAAGTCAACATTGTGAACGAGGAGGTGGGGAGGGGGAAGCATTGCGCAGAAAATGGGAGCAAAAGTTTGTCAGGCAAGAAATTCACTTTTAAGAAGATTCGATGGGGTGACAAGTCATTTAAATCCTATCAATCACTAGGACGAGATGAAATTTTATCTGCTCTTCTACAGAAGAGTTTAGAAGAAATTTTGGCAGGGACGACCAAGAGAAACTTCTACGGAGACAACATCAAAACCCCGACAGCACAGCTGCCACTTCTATCGAAATCCCAAACTATCAACGCATGTTTCCTGAGGCAGCAGATGAGGTCTACTTTGAAAATGGAAAGAAAATATTGCATTAAAAATGACATTGGAGATTCACTTCTAAAAGCTAGGGAGAGGTGGATTTTTTTTCTGCCTTGCTGCAGATGGGTTTGGAAGCAATTCTGTCAGGGTGGAAGCTTCTACGAAGGCAGCATCAAAACATCGACAGCACAGCTGTAACTCCTATCGAAATGCCAAACTATCGACGCAGGTTTCTTGCAGGCAGCAGATGAAGCCTACTTTGAAAATGAAAGGGAAACATTGCATTAAAAATGAGATTGGAAATCCACTTCTAAGAGCTAGGGAGAGATGGGTTTTTTTCTGCCTTCCTACAGATGGGTTTGGAAGCAATTCTGCCAGAGTGGAAGCTTCTACGAAGACAGCATCAAAACATCGACAGCACGGCTGCGACTCCTATCGAAATGCCAAACTATCAACGCAGGTTTCCTGGGGGCAGCAGATGAGGTCTACTTTGAAAATGAAAGGAAAACATTGCATTAAAAATGAGATTGGAGGCCCCCTTCTAAGAGCTAGGAAAAGGTGGATTTTCTTCTGCCTTGCTACAGATCGGTTTGGAAGCAATTCTGCTAGAGTGGAAGCTTCTACGAAGACAGCATCAAAACATCGACAGCACAGCCGAAAGGCCAAACTATCGACGTAGGTTTCCTGCAGGCAGCAGATGAGGTCTACTTTGAAAACGGAAGGAAAACATTGCATTAAAAATGAAATAGGAGATTCACTTCTAAGAGCTAGGGAGAGATGGATTTTTTTCTGCTTTGCTAGTGAAGGGTTTGGAAGAAATTCTGTCAGTACTACTCAAATTTGAGCGCAATATTGTCTTTACATCAAAAGATTTAGTAGGTCATCTTAAAATCCTACAAGAATTAGGAGACCAGATGACGCCAAAGTTAGACTTCGACAAGTGGTCCTAAACAATACCCAAACGACAGAATGAGAATCGTTTGGAACCGGTTGATGTCCCCAAGAACATACTAAGTTTTTTTAGAATAGAGGTATTAAAGTTTTGGCCATAACTCCAAAAAGCGATTTGCCCGAAAATCAGTTTGGAAATATCTACTCTTTGGGAGTAAACATAATTTTTTTTTGCCAAGAAGTCTCCAATCTATTGCTTTTGTAGGAACACTAGCACAACGTTGCCATGCAATAAAAATTCTTTTTTTAGTTATTACATATTCCTACTGCAGATTCTTCAATTTTATTGTTGCTGTTTGTAATAAAATTGTGCTAAAAAAATCCGTGTTATCCACCTCGTAATAGCCGCACGATTATGCGGAAATACTTATTCAACAGGAAATCCTGCGAGAATAACTACACTTATCTTTCGAACGCGAAAATTACGTGTCGAGAAGATAAACTCACTATTGTTCGGATATTTCTATGCGATTAACTAGTGTTGTGAAATATATTAAAATTTTTGTTTTTACTTTTAAACAGATAGGAGTCTCAATACTTAAACCCATTTAAAGGATTATAGCGGTGCCCCGGAGTGATATCGTTACATCTCTTGCCTTCAACGAATATCCCTTACTTTGTTCAATTCTTTTCTCGGGCAGCTATACAATTCGAAAACGAAAAAGAAACTATACGCGCAAATGAATGCCGTTACTAGCCCGCTCTGGAGATTTGCATTAATAGGAGGTGAAACGCTGAAAAGGATCTGCCCGAAAGATTCTGGTCTAATTAATTAAGCGTTTACAATGCAAATGCGTCCCGTTTGGAAAATGGTTGTTTCGTCTGCGAATTTAACATGGTATTTAACGCCGAGATCGGAAGATTAGGAGTCTCGTCCGCGAAATGAATAGACGGTACGTAATCGTAGAGTGCGGGTATGGATTGGGGTAGGCAGCTCGAGCGTCGTTGATGATAATTAAGTTAATTTTATGATGTTCGAACTGATAGCCGAGGCTGGATTTTCGGAGAGATTATCGTTGATGTTGATGCAAATAAGTTTACTTCAATGTTTATAGCATTTGGCAACCTGTAAATAAGGAACAAACTGTGCAAGATTTTGTGGTTTTAGTTTTTGGCAAAAAGAAGCCCTTTAGCGCAAATCTGACACTTGTTTTGTATTCAAATTTGAACGAAATCGAAAGCCCATCGAAAATTATTAAAAATCCACATTTTTCCATAGTACATACTCCCTGCGATTTTGAAGAAAATCTCGACCTCTCCGATTTCGCTCAAAGTTCGAATATGTATGTAATAAACCATGCTGAATACGAGAAAAGATTTGACCTTTGTTTGGCATAACAATATACCAGGCGTTCCGTTAGAGAGATATTATAAATAAAGTCTTAGCATTATTTATATATATATATAATCTATCAGAATATACATCTGCAGAAATAACGATTTTCATTCATACTATACTCGACGCACAGACGAACTAATAACGCCTACACGAAATCTAGTACTAACAGAACGTAATCCGAGAGTCTCAGGACGGCGATTCTTAGACTGAAGACAAACAACTTGTGGCACCCTAGCACTAGGGCTAGAGGGCACACCGACACTACGGGAACGATACTGGACGAGCCTTTGCTACAAATGTTGACGGAAAGTATGGCACCTAAAATTATCTTCACTGAAAAGGTGGAAATATCTATACCGAAGAGAGACCAGGTACGGAGGGACTTCACTGCTCCTGACGACTGGTTCACGGACGGATCTAAATCCAGTAGGGGTACAGGAGCCGGCATTTGCGGTCCTAACCCAGAACAGAGGATATCGCTAAGCCTGGGTAAGCACACTACAGTTTTCCAGGCAGAGGTTTTTGCTCTTGCAGCCTGTGCGGGAATTATTGCAGAAAGAGGCTAATAGGAAAATAAATATAATGACTGATAGCCAGGCTGCTATCAGAGCAATAGCGAACCCTACCACTAGGTCGAAACTAGTTGGGGAATGTAAACGATCCCTTAATACTCTGGCACAGGATAACAAGGTTTCCTTAGTTTGGGTGCCAGGACATGAGGACATTAAGGGGAATACAATAGCTGACGAATTAGCCAGGAAGGGCTCTGAGAAGCACTTCATAGGACCAGAGCCTGCATGCGGTACCACTAAGGATTCCGCTATGAGGGAGATCTGGTCCTGTTTAGACAAAGAGAATATTAAGAAATGGAGGTCGACTGCAGATCAACTCCATACTAAAGCGCTAATAGGGGATGGGGATGCTAAGTTCTCTGATAACCTACTAGGACGCAGTAAAAAGGAAATTCAGATCATCACTGGGTTGCTGACCGGACATTGCCCCCTGAGAAAGCATCTATACAACATAGGTCAAGTAAGCGATCCATGGTGTAGAAGATGCAAAGTGCAGGAGGAAACGGGTCTACATGTAATCTGCTCATGCGAGGAACTGAGGGAACTCAGGCGGAAATATTTCGGGGAGGTCTTACTTGAGCCCTCGAAGGTTCTCAAGCTTCCACTGAGCAGGATACTGGGGTTCATAGAGGATACTAGGATACTTGAGTGGAAGTGAGAGATCTGATGGTGTTGGTACAATGAGCATCTAGCTCAAGTGCCCAAACAGCAAGGTGTCTACCCAATTGGTAATGAATGAATGAAAAGTCTCAGCAATATATAGACACGGTAATGGTAGTATATTGAACCCTTAACGCCAAGCTCTACAGGATTCCGGTGTTCCTAAACCTATTATGTTAAGTACTGCTAGTTTTTGCATTTTAAAAATACTCGTTGCATATTTGGCAAAGTGCCCCAAAAAATTAGTCCGTATCTAATTCTTGATTCGAAAGTTGAAAAATAGTAACACAATAGGACTTCCTTTTGGACCAGATGTCGGAGTCTCAACAGGGCAAAACAAGTACTTGCCAGCCTCTGACATATGTAGGTTATCAATATGGTTGTACCATGTCAGACCACTATCAACATCGAGTCCTATAAGAATTTCGTAGACATTACTGGCTGTATTGATTTGTTTGCCACTTTAAGTAATAAAGATGTATCTATTATCGAAGGTTGCGCACAAAAGTGAACAAAAACTGTCTTGTCTAAGACTAATCGATTTTGGTGGAACCAATTTGAAAACTTGCCTAGCATGCATTGGGCAACTCGTTTACCTTTTACGTACTACCTCGTATGTACCGCGTACCTCTAAAATGTCATGCAATGTCAGGAATTACTTAAATGCTCATATATTTTGGATTTGCTGTTCAAGTTGACCCTTATAGCGTTGTTGGTCTAATACAAATACGCATTTCCTCCTGTATATACATACTTCGTACCTGTAAGTACGATGACCGTATAATTTATAAAGCTCTATACCTCATACTATCTCCACGTGACATATTTTAATCTACTCACGTTGCTTTCAAAACTATGATGTACATACATACGTTACATGTATATTATAGTGTTCTTTTAAGTAACTTCGCTCGTTAGTCCAGAAAGACAAACAACGTCTCATAGATAACGATACAGCATTATCACACCATTAAGCTTTATAAGTCTTAACGTGGTCCGCCAGTCGTTCAGCCGTTTACCGTTTCAAATTCATAATATCTCATAGAATATGTGGACCGTTATGGCAGCAGCGAGATATAGAACTACAATTTATTACTCGATATTTTGTAGAATTATATCTACCGTATTTGTAAATTACACAAGCTCATGTATGTGTGTACATTCGAGTATGTTTAAATGTCTCCGAAATAAATATTGACTGTTAGCTTAAAGCGGTTATAATTACAAATTATTTCGTTGGCTACACAATTACACATACAATCTCTGCCATATATCGAAAACGAATTTGTTATGTGGCAAATTATAAACCGCACCTACGCGAAGCAGTATGCGCTGCGTAATTTTTCCTTTTTGTAATATCGAGCTGCTGTTGCTGCTGCTGCTGCATTCTGTACCAAGTGAGTCACTCGCCACTCTTGCGCACGATTTTCTACTCGGGTCGGAGGTAATAAATCACAAAGCGAGACAGTTGCCACTGTCAAGTAATAAGCGGTAAGGCCTAGATAGATATAATTTCTTTTGACAGCAAAGGCCCATTTGGTCTTATCATTTTTATCAATCCTCAAATGCGAGTTATCTTTTCTTCTCCTTTAATGTTAAGGTATCGTGTAGGTTCTCCTACGCTTTTCTCGTTTGATACAGGTCGTACCATTCGAAATGTGTGCAGTAAAATAATGTTAATAAAGTAATTCTCCTCCTCTTTGCAACGTAATTTTGTGGTAATTTAGTGCCCCCGCATTTAATATTTATCAGATGATGTACAAACACTCGCTTAGTATATAGTTCTTGTAGATTCCGCTTCCGGTAAACGTTGTTCTTTCGGGTAGATGGCGTTAAAAATATGTCGCAATAAAGTAGGTATACATAGTCTGAATCCCACGAGATCGTGTAAGCATAATACGGCCTGAACAAGACATCGTAGAATTATGATACCATAAACACACCTCGGTTTAATTCTGTCCTGATATATCTCTTACGAATTAGCGCACATGAGAAGTTTGTTGTTGTATTTTATGAAGGTAGAGTAAACTGCACAGTTATGGACACTAGGGCAGTTATTGATAGTCTGGTGTTAATTTATAAATACATATTAAGAAAACGGCTAGTTTTATATGGTATGTTGTATTCCCTATTCCCAGTTTTCTTCGAGAATTTGCATCTATCTTATCGACTAAATTTTTAGCAGTGTCTAGAATCGAATGAAGTTCTAAATTTTTTATTGCCAGCAGATGTTTAGAGACTACAATGCGGTTATCAGCTTCGTTTTCTTGATTGTCTTCTGGGTGTAATTCCACCAAATCTTCAATTGTCAAGTATCGTCTGCAGAATATCGCTTTCATCAAGATCTTCAAAACCTTCCTATGTTAATGAGCCGACTTGTGTTTACGCACTCAGGCTAAATGCTTTTCCAAGCGACGCTCGTGGTTGAATATTTAATATCATACCCATGCTTTAATATTTTGAGAGAGCTTTACCAAAAGTGGCAAAGTGTAAGGTTGTAAGTGCAGTAAGTGCTTATATTAAAGACAGCTTCTTAAAAGCAGGCAATAACTCCTTGATCAACTGGTGAAACTAGGGAAGTTGGGTTCGGCGGCAAGAAAACTACACTTATATTTTCATTCCGCTTTCCTAAGTTTACCTAGTGACTGGAAGCATAGTTTACTATTAGTAAAGCTTTAAAAGTTATGTTCTGTGATTTGGAATGTTTCAACGTCCATGGAAAAGCATTTAACTAATCAATCACTAAAAATTGAATTTGTCATCCATGCCTTTTTGTTAAATTGCCAATGTACTGGTAATTTTTCTTTATTTAAGAGCACGAGCATTTTCTCAATGACAGATTGAATAGTGGTTGGTATTCAGAGTCTCCTGCAGCATTTCCACAAAATAACAATGTTAACAAATCTCTTTTCTTTGTAGAAATGTATGTGCGTTTTGGCATGCCCTTCCAGTATAACCCCATCAGCATTCAAAACTTGCTTAGTGTTGCATCCTCCTTCCTCAATTATTGTAAATTACTACGCCTTCAAAATCGCTCAAACCATCCTTTCAATCATAAATCTATTTACCTTTTGGTGTTATGCTCGAGTCAATGCCGATTTTTGTCTTATTGTTGTCTTCAAACCAGTAAATTAGTAATGTTTCCTTCGTTGTACTACATAGTGAAGATCTTGTCCTCTTTATTTGTTTTGATTATAATGGTGTTGCATTTTGAATAGACCGTTTAATCGACTCTTTGGAAGCAGGTCTGCTTTCTTCTCTAAACCCATTGTTTTAACGAAAATATTGTCAATATGTTGCACAATCCACAACCATGCAACCATATTTCTAGCCGTTTATTCCACGCACCCTTAGTAACATGATTTACTAGCAATAAGAACACTACTGTTCATTAGCCATAAAACTGAAAGGATTTCAATTTCTTCTTAAACAATTGGCGTTTAAAGTGTCCGCAGACACAAAGGCGTACTAGTGTTTAGTAGGTATGTTGGTATATTGTACAGTACGTTGTACTATCGAGGGCAAATGTAATGCATTAAACTGCAATAAAACGCTTCTATTGTGGGTTTTTCGTTCTGAATTGTTATTGACTTAAACATAACTGGACAACTGCAATAAGCCGTATAGCCACAGGCCAAAGGGTAGCGAGCATTTAATAGAATTTAAACCTAGCGAATTGTGAATATATTGGAAATGAATATGATGATACTGAATTCAGATAGAACGTAGATAAATTAATAAAAGAAAAAAAGTTTATGATAAATTAGGTCATTATTTTATCGTGCAAAATATTGTTTAAATAATAATTACAAAAACTATAAAATTAGAAACTTTAATATTATTTTCTTAGCATTCCCTTAATGTTTTAATTGAAACAACACAAACTATACAATATGTCTTAAAGATATACAATATATGTATATACAATTGTACCATTAGTTTTCTTAAGAAGTTTTAATCGTTTCAATAATTATTGCACTTACAGTAATTTTAAAGAGATTAAGACTTTAAAGGGAGTAATAGTATTATAAGACATAACATAACAATTAACACTTCTGAACTAAATTAATTATAATTAATATATATTAATAATAATAATCAAAAAATAATCAATCCTGAAGTACTTGGAAACACTCTAATTTTACAAGATAACTAAGATGTTTGTAATCTATTATATTATAAGTTATATAACTTTAGGCCCAAAATTTTTAGTAAGTAATAATATTTCATTAGACAAATTAATTTGTAATGTAGAGTATATTATTCAAAATTCAATAGAATTACATACACAAAACACATTGCGGAACAAGTTAATAAATATAATATCCAATTATAAAAATAAATATAGTAGTAAGAACAAAAATAGATTATAATTATTTGACACAAATTAAATGTCAATTTCTTCCACTGACGAAGTTGTAACAAATACCTAATAAATTATAAAGGTTCTGGAATAAATGATCTTTAATCGAATTAATAGTGTTTGAATTGACCTAAAAGTAGAAAAATATCTGAACTGTGTTTATCTATGCAAATAATGGTTAGAAAAATACATTTATTATAACTCTAGATCACTATCACCCTCAGGACACCAAACACTTGGATAAAT